>JACGTP010000059.1:0-75590 GCA_023678845.1 Mischocyttarus mexicanus | reverse complement strand
TTTTAACGACCACTGTAACAATTATTTGAATAATTTTACGTTGGCCGATGTTTTATGATAGTTGATTAAAATGGCTGTATTTCAATATTTTTCTATTCATGAAGAAAAAAATTGTAGACGATGTAAATTATAATTAATTCGAATTTTTAATAAATATACAAGAATTGTATTCTTTGTACAATTACTTGCGTGGGTGTTCAATCGATTATTATGAAAATAGATATATACTATTTTTTTTTTTAACAAATTTATGAATTATAAAGTTGAATAATGTTAAAAGGAAAAATAATGTTATTTATATTTTATTTCTTTCTGTCAGATCGCGCGTTTAAACGTCCCACTTCCACCTATTTCAATAATTCACCATATTATGAGCACGTTTAATTCACCAATAATCAATGTAAAACGTCATATAAAATGTAAGCTTTTACGATTAATCATAGTGTCAGAATACTCCACGATCATTCGTTTGCTATACCAATTCTGACATCAAAATTACTACGAGACTCGAATGACTGGTCGTAGTTAATTGGAAAACGATTTCTCTCCTTTTTCCTTTCGTTTACTCTCTTTATCTCTGTCTTTCTCTCTTTTCTTTTTTCAAAATAAAAGTTTTGGAATATTGTTCGTATATTTTATTTTCGACATTTATGTTTTTTTGCAAATAAATATATATATATATATGTAAATAAAAATTATTTCACGTGCTTTACTATTCTTAAAATCGTGTATAATGTTTTATAATTTCGTCGCATACCTCTTTATTTAATAATTTGTTAATATTTTTAAATAGTTGCATTTTTTATATTATATATACATATTACGAAATTCTTAGAGAAAAAAAAATTTTGAAATACATTTGCATATTAAATGAGTACTGTTATTTTCAACATAAAAATCTCGTCTGATGTTTTTTTTTTTCCATTTATGAGATCAAACGTTACCATAGATTAGTTTGACAAAGAAAAAACTAAAAATAAAATGTATTGAATCAATCAACTTTAAAGCTTTTTTTTTATGTGATAAAAGATTCATCGTGATAGTAACTTTAAAGTTACTAAACTTGGAAAATACACATCGTATTACTTTATGGTTTGATTTGAAGGGACAAGCGAGAACGGGAAATGAAACATTTTTCTTTTCCTTCCTCCTTTCATTGGTAAGAAAAATATACGGAAAGAAAATCGAACGAGTTAGAAAGCTAACAGCTTTTGGGCTCTGTTTCTATGATGTACTATGTACGCGCACACACACTCGCACGCACATACAACACATGCATTTCATACTTGATATTCGAACAAACAAAGAGACGGCGAAAGAAATCATTTCTGGTTAGTTAAATCTTCATGATGAATTAGGGGAAGAAAATCTATCGTAAATTGTTATTAAAAGTATACAACATTTTTCGACATATTTTTTACATTATCTATTTTTATTACAACGATTGCATCCAATCATTTTCTAATGTAAAAAGAAATTTCACGCTTTTGTCATCGTAAAAAAAACGAAAAAAATGAAAATAATTCTCAACTTTGTTTTTTTATCAAACAAAAAAACGGAGCGGGAAAACTTTTATAGAAAATACCCGATGCTATAAATAATGAAAGATATTTAATTGTCATACTCTCGTAGAACATGTTACGATTTTAATGGTTGTGTATAAAGTTTACAAATAGCCCATTAATATATGCGAAAATAATATCTTTTTAATGAAAAGCTCTCGCTGAGACGATGATATAAATAACGTGTTGTTTATCCAATATTTACAAAAAAAAAAAGAAGGAATTTTCAAAAACACGATAACTCGATCGAGATTAATCGATATTTATTTGAATGGTTGGTGTTATTATAGAATCGATTTGTCAGAGGAGGATAAATGAGAAATCGTTTATTAACGCGTGTAGTTTGTTTGTTATAAGAATGGTTTATTCCATTCACCTTTTGTTAAAAAATATTTATCATTTGTCACGAATTTGTCAATGTTTTAAAATTAAAATGTAAAAGAGGAGAAAAGAAGTGATTTCCAGTGTGATTTTCAAGCCCCTACGGTAGCCCATTAAAATTCCAAATATTTCAATCGAAATCGATTATCACCGACGTGCCGACAACGTGCCGACGACGACGACGCCGCCGCGACTTCATAAAATTTTATTTATTTAAAATTATTTTTTTTTTTACAAACACGAATTGACGAATATGAGATAATTTTTATGAGAGAACGAAATTTTATAATGACAATTAATGTTTTTTCTGTCTTTTTCTTTTTTTCTTTTCAAACTATTTAATCGCAGAAATGAACCTTTCGGAGGTTAATACGAAAATTTGATTTACAAGATAATTACGATGATGAAATTTTATGTTTTATCCGTACTCGTATCAACTGTCTCACGTGGGTAGGCTCATTGTTACGAGCATAATATAATCATAGAAGCGTAATTTACCTGGTTCTTTTCGATTACTTGCATGAAAAATTGTAAGTTGATTTTGAAAAAGAAAATTTTAATTCTTTTCTTCTAACGAATCTAATCTTAAGAAATAATCCGTTAGACTTTATTTTTCTTTTCATTGATCAAATTAAACGCGTTTCGCGTGAAAGACAATGTTTTATATTCCATTAATTTTTCAATACATTTTATATTTTATTTTATTTATTTATTTTTTTTTTAATGAATATATCGAAGAGATACAATAAAATGATAAGAAAAAGATTACGACCGTTCGATCAATTTTTCGTCAAAACCTTACTCACCGAGATCCCCGAACGGGAAATGCAATAAATCATTTATCTTGACTGTTCGACGCTTGTCAAGCATGGTAAACGTTTT
Source organism: Mischocyttarus mexicanus (assembly GCA_023678845.1). Lineage (NCBI taxonomy): Eukaryota > Metazoa > Arthropoda > Insecta > Hymenoptera > Vespidae > Mischocyttarus > Mischocyttarus mexicanus. The sequence goes on along the minus strand of JACGTP010000059.1, from coordinate 72,765 downwards.
TTAAATCAAACTAAATGTATCGATTCATTTTATTTTCAAACACGAGAACACAACGAAGACAATAAAAATCTAAAAGAAATGAATTTGCGGTACTAAAATAACCAACCCGACTACTGACTTATCAAATCTTCGCGATAACTCTTACGTATCCTCATCGTTATTTCCAGACATCATCATGAATTTATAACTTACAGGATATTCAGCATAAATTTATTTGACGTTACGCGAAGGTCTAATCTCGTTTGTGCATATCGCAAATCGCACGCGAAGCTACGAGCTTCCGCCATGAAATAATGATAATTCGTCTTCCCCCTCTTTCTCTCTCTCTCTCTCTCTCTCTCTCTATTTCACTTTCCGTCCTAAAAAAAATCAAGGAAACAGAAAACTTTTAATTAAATCTTACAATATTTTCATTCAAAACCAAAACAAACTCCCCAATAAAATACTTTCTTTCATTTCTTACATATTTTCATTGCTACCCTTGCGTATTGAATTAAAGAAAAAAAAGAAATAAAAACTATACGAATTCGATAAAAAAGAAAGCCAAACTTTTCTGTAAGACCAATTTACAAAAATACGATTGATATTGAAATGAGATGATTTAATAATTTTAAAAACAAAAAATAAACAAAAATGTAGAAAAATATATACACATATAAACTCACCAAAACAAAATATTTCCTTTCTCACTTTTTTCCAAATGTTCTCATCGTCACCACTGGTTTTATATCTCTACCGATATTGTCTTAAAAGAAAAATATCATTGAAAAAGAGAAAGAGATTGGAGAAAAATAAACAAATGGAGGATTAATGGAAAGAAAAATTGAAAGAGGAAGAAAAGGGAGAGAGAGAGAAAGAGAGAGAGAGAGAAGGAGAGAAAGAAAAAAGAGAGAGAGAGAGCGAGATTAAAATTTTGAAAATTAGACGAATTATAGGATAGAAAAATGGTACTAGAATAAAATTAACTCTCGGAGTTGGACGATCGTAACTGTATGCGCGTCTCGACGCTACTGGCCAAAGAACAGTAACACTCGCGTTCTCTCTCTCTCACACACACATACTTGCAAAACTAGCGTCGCGACGCTCGAGAGAACGTAGAGCGCGTACTCGAGACGCCTAGCATCAACGAACGACTACACACATTTACTAGCATCCCAGTCGGTTCTGATCTCCACGCTTCCAATCGTCTTCCTTTCCGCGCACGTGTAATCAACCAACCAACCAACCAACCAACCAACCAACCAACCAACCAACCAACCATCCAACCAACCAACACACCAATTTATATCTATACCTTATTCTTACTTTCTTATATACTAATCCCTCAGACCTATAACCTTCGATCATTCATCTACACACTCCCCAGACTTTTTATACCCTAAACATATCCGTACACGAACGATCATAATACTCCTACTTTTGTGTTTTTTGTTTATTATTTTGTTGCTCTTTTCTATTGTATTTTTTCTTTTTTCCCTAAATTATTATATTCGCGATAATAATTTACTCCTATTTTTTATTTTTTATATTTTTTTTTTCCTTTTTTTTCGCTCAATTTATATTATATTCGATTAAAACGAGAAAAGAAACATTCATTTTTATTAGCTTTTCTCATTCGTCTGATTAGAATTGATGATGGGCTTGTATTGATAAGAAAAATGTTTATATCAAAATAATACGTATGATTACGACTCTTATTAATGAAATGGGTGTTAAATGGAAATGCAATTATGATGATTCGAATCTGCTAATCATTTCATTTTATCTTTTTTTTTCTTCTTTTTTCTTATTTATTTCTTTTTTTCTAATTAAATACGCGTAATTGGAAATGGTATCGTACATAAAAATGATAATTAGAGTAGATTTTTAGAAAGAAATTTGGATACATAATTTCAAACATGTTTCTTATTAATATGTTAAAGCTGCCTAATTTCGAAGGGTGACACAACTGTGCTCTCACGGCTAGACGTTTATTTATATATTCTCTCATCCTTCTTATTCTTTACGTCAGTCTTTAACTACTTTTTTCCTTTTTTTATGTTTTTTTTTATGCTTTTTTTTTTATTTTATAGCTACCAAATTTTTCATTCTTCAGATTTCAAATTTTTTGAAGAGAAAAGAATGCGAATATATACAATAGCTCACTCAATAAGTGCCGAGCCTGACACATATATGGCAATATTATTGACAGACCTATATGATTTATGGATAGCACCAACTTTCAAACGATACGTGTCAAAATTTTATGACATTATAATTATTAGTTTACAAGTTACAGTGGCTTTAATAATGACCCCTGTTTTGTAGCGACTGTCACCGACTGCTGTCCACTCACGATCTTTTTGATTCAGGTGAGTAGTAACTGATCCATGTTTCATTCATTGTCACATACCGACACAAAAAATCCTTTTTGTCTCACTTGAACATAGGAGTTCAAGCGATCTCAAAAAAAGCATCAGCTGAGCAGACAGCAGCTGATGAAAGTCGTTACAAAATAGGGATCATTAGAGCCACTGTAACTTGTAAGCTAATTATCAGAATGTTATGAAATTTTGACACGTATCGTTCGAAAGTTGGTGCTATCCATAAATCATATGGATCTGCAAACAATATTGCCATATATGTGTCAAGCTCGGAACTTATTGAGTGATATAACCTATTATGTTATATATGAGAGGAAAACTAAAGATTTTATTCATATTTTACAAATTATTTATACTAATTAATTTGATCTCAAAAAGGATTATTAATCATTTGCATATTATATCAATTGTTAATGATTCTTATCAAATGTTATTTTTTTTTCTATTTTTTTTTTCTCCTTGCTTCTGGACAAAATAAAACAAAAATCTGATTACTTCTGAATAATGTTATTTTTTTGGTTTTTTCCCGATATATTTTCATCGATAAGTTTAGCGCAACAAATTTTCGCGATATTTCCAGATTCGAAATTCGGTTTAATCCGATATGGTCGAAATGCTATTTCTCCGACTAGTCTCTCTCACACATTTTTCGATAGAATTCAATCTCGAATTGTCGATTGAACGTGCTGCATGGTTTTCTTTTTCTTCTTTTTTTTTTCCATTTACCCTTCGTTGCGCGAAACATTCGATGCGTTTGTTAACGATTCTTCTCTTCTCTGCCTCTTTCTCACATTCTCTTTTTCCTTTCCCCTATGATGATTGCAATCGAGATTATGAATACAAACAAAATAATAAATAAAACAGAACCAATAATTTTCATTGGCTACCTTTTCCTTTCTTTTCATCGCTCAATTCTTTTTCTTACCGCGGTTTCTGAACAAGATAAATTGTCCAATGTGTCCGATTCCAAAATATTTCTTTTCTTCGTTTTTTTCTTACAATTTTGAGTATATAAGTATAATATATATATATATATTTAATTTTATCAGAGAAAAAAAAAAGAATTTGTTGTAAGAAAATTTCTACAGCAGAAATCGAGAGAATAGAGAAACATAATATCACATCGAAGCTTTCGGTGGTTGTACCATGTAACGTATATTGTGTTTAATGATCCATTATCTAATAGAAACAATAGATTCGACGTTGTCAATGCATCGCGTTTACTGTCCATCAACAGAAATTCAGTTCCGTTTAGTTTGTCGTTATCTAAACGTATTCGATATAGTACTGCCACGTATATTATAATAAATGCTTGGTATACATACAAATGATATAAATAATAATCATTTAACTCTTTACGATTCAATATCTCATTGTGATATTTTTGGAACAAAAGAATTTATAAAGGAAAACAACAAAAATATATATAAGAAGTTTAAAATTTTACTTCTCTTGTAATAAAATGTTATTTTTCTAATCAAATAATTATTATCAAATGAAAAGTTTAATAATCCTATAATATGTTTCCATTGTATATATACTTGGAAATTTGGAAATTTGTATTACAAGAAAATATTGATTGTTTTGAAGTGACAATTACGGTACGAATGTTCCCAGTGATTATCCACTGTGTTTCCGTCAAATTGGAAAAATTACAAAAAATTAGATTTAAAAAGGAATAATTAATTTATTGATATGTGACTTCAAAGTTACATACGAATCTAATAGGGGGTTAAAAAATTGAACTTTAGAAAATATTTCATTGTATAACGAAAGATGCAGCATATACATTGAAGTTAGCATATGAATTGAATAATAAATGTTGAAAACTATGAAAAGTAATGACGAGGAGAGGAAACCATAAAACGTTTCATTGTTCGAATAATTTGATAGTTCGCGAACGCCCCTTCGCGTAATGTGCTTTCTACGAATAGCCTAATTGTATATATTTTGCTGAAATGACAGTAATCAATGTTTAATTTAACGATACCCTGGGATACACCCATTGATAAATATATTTATCTGCAAGTGTCGCGAACAATATGAAAAGAGATATATCAAAAGTGTTTTACACGCGTATATTGATTAAAGGAACAAACGTATTGTTAATAATATTATCAACGATAGATGAAAATGATAGCTTAGGGTAATTCCTTATTATTTTTGATTAATGAATATATGTGAGAAGTCTAATTTACGAAAAAAAAGAAGAACAAGAAGAAGAAGAAGATGATGAAAATGAAGATAAAAAGAAAAGAGAAACATAAAAAAAATACACATCATACACACACATACTCACACATACACACACATACACGTACATACACGTACATATATACAGATATATTCTTTCTCTCTTTTTCGATATTATTATCTTTCATCCGTAAAAGATAATAGTCGATAAGGGTAAAAAAGATGGAAAGAAGGATCGCAGTAATGACCTAACGAAACGATTCTTCTTCGTGCGATCGAATGTGCTTTACAGACACTGATGACTCTATTTCGTAGATACGTCGTCGATTGGCGATATCCTCTTTTATCGTGCACCGATAAACCGTGAAATAGGGCTGACTTCTACGACTCGGTAAGAGGAATGAAAAGCTTCAAACAGTTTCTGCTTCTACCTTCTTCTTCTTCTTATTCTTTCTCTTTATCTTAGAAGCTAGTAAAGAATACTATACATATATTATGTATGTAATCTTCCTCTACCTACCTACATATCGACTTTTGGTATCACTATAGCCAAGGCCATTCGAGCGTTTTCCGATGGTAGCCAAAGAATCAAATCGGTTTAATACACTTTGCTGTGAAAATAGAGTGCTATCAATTTATCTACGAGGTTAACCAAATCCTCTTTCCTACGAGAATTTAAATTATTCTAAAATGAATGTGAATGAAAAAAAATATATATTTTGTATATAAACGTTTGTGTTAACTGGGTATGTATTAATTTGCAATGAATTTCACACCTAACAATATCGAGATTGATCTTCTTATTCCATCATACTATGGTATACATATTTTTGTGGACACGTTGATCATTATGTCTAGTTTTAGATGTAATAAATTCTAATCGAAAAATAAGAGAATCATATGCTAAGTAATATCAACGAGTCAATAGAAAAATCTCTTTCTTTTTCTCTTACTTCCCTCTCTATCTATCTATTTATTTCTTTATTTCTTTACATCTTTCTTTCTCTCTCTCTCTTACAAACGTTATTAATTTAACGACTGTCCGAAGTTTCAATTTGGAATTGGGTCGACGTTGGTGCCGATTGGAATATTTTCAATTACTTGTGCACACAATCCTCGCCGCATCGGCAATTCTCCGAGTGGTGTGACTACCCGTGCAAATTCCACTCTGACCGGTTCGTTGTAATATACATGTACAAACGACGTTGAGAAACCTAATGTTATGTTACGATACATGCATATATATATGTATATATATACACATTTAGGAAGTTAGATATTTTTCTGCCTTGTCGAAATCCCGTAATAATAAAATTATATTAACATCGTGAACATTCTACTAGGACCATTGATATAATATTTGTTTAAAAATTAAATATCTATTTATCTCTAAAAAATTATTAAAATTCGTGTTCCGAAAATTTTTTATTTTTTAATAACGACGAAACCCTTTCTCCTGCACGAATTAAAATGATTTATTTAAATATTAATAGTGCGGCTAAGAAAGTCAACACTTTGTACTTGGTAGATAAAATCTTTCGCTACATAATAAAACGTTGGCATAAATTTTTTTCTTAATAGATGACGTTGGTAAGCAATATATTACTACCGAGCATAAAGTAATGCTTATCTTTACGTGTACCCAGTTTGTATTTAAATAAATAATTATTAATATATAAAAATAATATTATATATATATATATATATATTTAAAGTAAACGAATATATAAATTTTTTTAATAATAATTATTTGTGTATATCAAAGTGGTCAAGAAAAGATGTGTTGATTTTTGTATCGTACATTGGAATCACTGGCGATATTCCAAAATAACTGGACTGCAGCATTTGCAAATGTATGAGTCTTGTATTAACGATATTTAATGCATATATACCTAGATACATATATATGCATAGATGTATGCAAGATTTTCCTAGAGTTTCTTCCTAACTCACTGAACTCTATTTACAATCTACGTCTCCTCTATGTAATTTATGGTCACTGTATTTTCGTTTAAAACCGTACCAAGATAGTTTTCAGTCATTAAAGATACGAATATGTGGCCATTAGACATATTAAAACGGTGTAATTAATTCTAAATTCATCAATAATTAAACGATAATAATTAACGATCAGCTTTCTAAACGCACCGATTTCTCATATTAACACGTTTTATATTAAAAAATAAAATAATATATATATGAATTAATGGATTGCAATGATTTATAACGATATTTTAAACTATCGTGTAAGTGTTTACGCTTCTACTTACGCATTATATACAATAGATATTAAATAAATGTAATCTATTCGAATTTGCAACTAACGTTATGTATATGATTTCAATCAAAAATCCTACGAACGCACAGTTGGTAAGTTAATATTTTTAATGGCTTTCACTTTCATTATTTTATGTACTATAAAATATTGTTCTGTTGCACCACAAAGTCGAGGATGAATTAATGAATTTCATTTTTTTTTTTCGTTTGGACACCTCAGTTTTTAAAGGAGAACGGATATTTCAATTTAAACGATACTTCTAGTCCGTGCTTATATTCCACGATAAATCGCACCTTATACGAAGTCATTTTTAATGAGAAGGAAAAAACATAATTTACACTTCTTTTTTTTTCTTTTTTTCTCTTTCTCTCCGTTGAATTTTTTTTTCTTACCTTGAAAGAAAAGCGTTAAGAGTTCAAGCATTATACCATACGTTTCTTCTTTTCCTCGAGGGAATATGTACGATGTTGGAAAATGTTTCATGGTAATGGTATAACACAGGTCTTGAGTTTACTTTGATACTCTTCCGCAGGAATAAATATCGTTTTTAGAAACATATCTAAAAGGCACAGGTATAAATGTGTTACAAAGATTTTTTTTCTTTCCCACAAAACAATCCCAGTTAACAAAAAACGTTAATATGACGTTAACCCCTTGGCCTACACGATATCTGCCAATTGCGCGAGCTATAGTAAACAAGACAATCGGTCGCGCGCCGTGCCATTCATCTGTTCAGCCGCGTACCTGAAGTGGCGCAAAATGTGTACCTTTCATGACATATGTTTTTCAGAGCAATGAAAGGAGTTGTGAAATAATAAACAATGTTTGTTTATGGCACAAATTCTTTACCACGAGTTAGACTCGTGGCTTTCGTTTATGGCACAAATTCTTTATCACGAGTTAGACTCGTGGTTTTCACAAATTTTTCACCACGAGTCAGACTCGTGGTTAGAGGCCAAAGGGTTAATATGACTTCATTTTTGAAAAATGACCTAAATTGAACGTCATATTAACGTTTTGTGTTAACTGAGAATATTACCTTTTTTTTAATAAATCACAAAATATCTTTCAATAAGAAATATTTAACTACCGAGATCTATGATGTCCGCACGTATTGTAACGATAGAGATTAATGTTGAAACCAATGTAATATGAAAAGTGGTCAAGAGTCTGGAATAAACAAAAAATGAAAAAAAAAGAATATATATATTAAAATTATTATTCTGCGTTAAAATATTTCATTGTTGTATTTTCTTCTTGTTTTCCTTCATTCTTTCATAGATGACATTAATGCATATGAAAGACTCGAAATTAATTACCCGTGCATCATTTTGACAAGTGAGTAATGCGATATGCTAAACGAAAGTTTTTAAGATAGAAAACAATGATACTAAAGCTTCCTGACCCGTTTAATCACCCGTAAGTAATTTATTTAAATAAATACATATATTAATATATATATTTGTCTAAATTGTTTTTGGAAATAAAAGATAAATAAAAAATATAAATTTGGAATAAAAGTAATAATAATTCTCGAGAGAGATTCGTCGCTTCGCGTGTAATATAAAATATATTACTTTGCTATATATATATATATATATATCTTCCCTATCGCGTTTACTTTCTCTTATATCATTCAAATTTTTATGAAAGATTTCAACGAGTTTGAAAATCTAAAGTATCCTCTACAAAAAGATGCAAAAAGATATCACAACTATCTTTATTCGATGGATTTATAGACTGGTAAAAGCAGAGAATAAAAATAACGTGATATTCTCGAGAGATCACATCGGTATTTGCCCCCATAACTATTTTCATGACTCCCATAAAATAATCTCCATACCGAGGCGTATTAATATTGAGAAACCACGTATGCGATGAGTTATGCATGATTTCCTCTGCAATTTCTTCAGGTTAATACTTGGGAACAAAGAATTAAAATATATCGTAGGATTAAGAAAAAGAAGACACTTGTAAAAATAATATATTATACGAAATTAATTAAAGTGTCATATTTCCTTCTTCCTTTATTATTTTTCTTTTATACCACAGATTTATCATTTATCGCGTTATCAAATGAAATTAAAATATAATAAGAGATAGAAGAAAAATGAATAATTACCAAAACCATTGGGAATATTCAAAGTAATATCGATTAATCGAGTAGTGAACGTAAATGGCTGCATACACGCAAATCCTACGTATAATAATATAATTTTATTGTAATTTTACATGTATATGCATATATAAACGTATAATATATAATAGCATTTTTTTTAATAAACATATAATGTACAAATGTTTGCATCAATAAGGATACTGGAATTTTATTTTGTATATATTTTTCTGGAAATGGACAATATTTTATTTTTGTTTTTTATTTTTATTTTGGTGTATTAGTTTTCATATCGTTCGTTTCCTTTTTATTACCGGTATAATATATTGAATCCAAAAATGATTTGACAAAATCACCAACCACACTTCTATCTGGTATGCCTTGACTCATTCCATACATTGCCATCTTCAAAATATATAACATATTTATTATTAATATTTTTACTTTATACCTATCGATAATATAACACTTAACACTAACTTTCCCTTGAACTGGAAGATCTGGGATTTTTAATATACTCTCCAATTCAGTCTTAACATCGTTTATAAATTGATCTGCAACACCTGGTTCAGTATGAACATGTGTAACACAAAGATGAATACCGCTAGGGAATTGAAGCGGATTTAGATTCCATCCTCTCGCACCAAGTGCTTCTGACAATCTATAGATATGAAAGTCTTTAGAACCTAATGCAATTACCGAAGTAACAGGTGAACCAAAAATAAAAATTCCATCTATCTGTCTTAATCTGTAGAAAATAAATATAAATCATTGTATGAAAAAAAGAAAGAAACAATTCTATGTTAAAACATGCACTGTGTCTAAAACTCGTACTTATTTTCAATGAATTTGGTAGTATTAATAATTTTTTTTGTTGCTTCCAAATATCCATCATAACCAAAATACATTAAAGTAGCCCAACAAGATGCTATTATTCCACCAGATCTAGAACCATTTATAGTTGGCGAGCCATAAATGCCACCAGGCCAATCTGTTGTTATAGTATATTGATGATGTCTATATTTCTTTTCTCTGTAAAGTATGACTGAAGATCCTTTTGGTGCAAACCCATACTGTCAAATAAAATGTACAAATAATATAAAAATTATTAGAATGTTGTATTAGTGAACATTAAAATACCTTATGCGTATCGGCAGATATGCTGGTTACGCCAGGTAATCTGAAGTCAAACGGTGGTAAATCGTATCCTGCTTGTGACATAAAACAAATAAGAAATCCACCTAAACAAGCATCTACGTGAACCGGTATATTATATTTTATGCCAAGCTCTGAAATAGCTTCTATGTTGTCCATAGTTCCATATGGAAAATTAGGTGCTGAAGATACCAGCTAAAAAATAAATCTATAATATATTTCTATTTTAATTTACGCAAAAGATATCATTTTAAATAGTATACAAATCCTATTACCATTATTGTGTTTTTATTTATAGCCTTTTCCATAGCTTTAATAGAAACTGTACAACTATGAGGGTTGACAGGTACCGTGCGTACTTTTATATTTAAGTATTGTGCAGCCTTATCAAACGCACTATGTGCAGTCACTGGTACTATCATTACTGGTTTCTTAATTCCTTTCACTTCTCTGCCATAATCTCGAAAAGCTTTACATGCTAATATTATTGATTCTGTACCACCTGTTGTCATCTAAAATAATTTATTTAAAAATTACATTTTTAATTTTTCTACTTGTTTCAATGAAGAATGAAACATAAATTAAGACTTTACAGTTCCACATGAATTTTCATCGCCGTTAAACAAACGACAAGATATTCTAATAACTTCTGCTTCCATTTTACACACACCAGGAAAAACATCAGGATGTAAAGGATTAGTATACGATGCATGTCCATAAACTTCAGCCATTAAGCGTATGAGATTTTCATCATTTTTATAAACTGTACCTGACACTTTGCCATTTTTCCAATCGTAATCACCTTAAATGTAAACTACATTGATATTTCTCTCAATGATAAATGTTTTAATAAATAATGAAGCTTTTTATTAGTAATCTTACCCATTTGTACATATTCCTTTACTTTTTCTATTAATTCATTATATTTTAGACCGTTCTTAGGTAATTCGACAAAAAATGGAGTATTCACAAATTTACGCATTGCATCCTTTTCAAAATTATCATTAATACTTAAAAGTTCTTTCTCGATCTTTTCTCTAATGGAAGGTATATAACGAGCTAATTTAAACAACTGCTTCTTCCCTCGGTCAATAATAGCTGTAAATATATAAAATATAATATTACGATTCTCTCTTTTTTTGTTTTCATGCATAAAATACACTGACACTACTTGACCAAGAAAACCCTTAGACATCCTGCATAATAATTACTTAATACTATCCAAATAGAAAGTATAATGACAAATTAAAAAAATCTAATAGCCTCTTACGTTCATCTTGACAGAAGATAAAATTCCATATCCAAACGGTTCCAAGTACAGTGGTTGTAGTTACAGTAACTATTTGCCATGGTTCTTTATTTTGAAATAAATGATTAACAATTCCTTTTAAATTATCTATACAAGGAATACCCATATTATATCTAATAAATACAAATTTATAATTTAATTATTGCAAATCTTATGCCTTATAAAAATATGTCATTTATTAATGTATGTAATAGTACCTTGATTTTTATAAAATCCTTCAAAAAGAATACTTCAACTGTTGTGGAAAAAGAATACTAAAGTACTATTTTTTAATTGGAATGATAAACTGAAGTGACTTTCTAAAATGACGTAACTGTCTTATCTCTTAAAAAACTCGTTTAAGAAGAAAACTACATTTGCTTTTTGGAATCTATTCTATTTTTGTACTTTGCAGTCAGTCAATGCCAAAAACTCTTTGTAGGCATTACAGTTATTCATCAATTCCTTAATAACATAACAAAGAGATCATTAATTAATGTGATTTTATAATAAATAATTTTATTACAATCGGAAGACTTTTTAAACGACAACTATGTTAGTAATGAACTAATTTAAACTACGATTACATATTAATAATATTATTACATATTTTACAATGAACAATAAAACAAAATGGCGTATGAATGGAAATGTTAATTTATGAATATGTATTTTATTATCGAGTATAATTAGATCGATCGCTTCTTGGCGTGATTTTTTTCAAGCTTTATTCTAATTTCTTTTATTGCTCAGATGGTATGCGACTGCAGAGATAATAGTGAGAAAAATATAAACTATAAGCGCAAGTCTTCTAATATCAGTAGAAAAGGTAGAGTACTTCTCTTACCTGTAATATACAGTAGGGACTCGATTTCGTTTCGCTCTCAAAAGTTTCGATCACTAAAAGCGTTTCCCCTTAACCATAAGATTTCATTTATAGAAAATGAGGGGAATATGACGATGAGCGTAGCATATTTATTGTGTGCACAATCCATGTGATGTCGGTAACATAACCTCAAAAGTACTATAAATATTTCAAAATGTAGCATTCATAGTAATTACTTAATTAGTTTATAAGTAGTTATTTATTAAATAAAATTTGAAATTAAGAATTTGATAAATTAAATGATACTGTGACAGTATTTAATAGTGTATTTAATTAATGGTTTTAAATTTCGCGGGCATTAGGTTCATTGTAAGTTTGATAGTGTGTTAGTAAGTAGCAGTTGTCTATTCTCATTGGTGTATAGTAATTGGACCACGGAAACCCTTTTGAAAAGTTTCTTTCTCTAGAGACCGAAACGAAATCGAGTCCCTACTGTAATAAGATAAAAGTGAATTAAAATATTAGCATTAGTAAAAGATAAATTTACACCTTTCAATCTTATCTGACTTCGTATGAATGGTCGGTCTCTCTCTCTCTCTCTCAATAAATTAAAAAAATACTTAGCTGTTTAAAAAATAAAAGAAGAGAGCGGTCACTTGCCGAGATGTAATTGATTATGCATTATTATGAAATATATCTGACACGAGATCATATTTTAAATCCTTTTTCAGTTCTATAAATCCAAAGTCTCAGAACGCTAGGTGGAAGATGAGAGTGTGGGCAGACGTTTAAAGTTGTAAAAATTTTGAAAAATTTACATATTAGGGAAATTAATGACAATAATATTTCGGACGACATTCGGTTCGTAGTATTTATCTAAACACATATAAAATAAAGAGATATCGAAATTATTTTATATTTAAAGTAAGTTTAAAAGTATGTAATGTTTAAACTAATGTATATATGTTAGTACAATATGCGTGTATACATATCTAAATTTAACAGAATATTTATCTGAAAGGAAAGAAAATTATAAAGGCATTTTTTACCTAATATTTCGATCCAGTATTGAGGTTCGTTTCGTAGAATTTATCTAAAAACAAATACAATAAAAAGATATCGAAATTATTTTATATTCAAAGTAAGTTTAAAAGTATTTAATGTTTAAACTAATGTGTATGTGTTAGTAGAATCTAAAAAATAAGTAGGGTGCATTAGGGTAGTAGAAATGTGCTAAATAATTGTTAAATTATCATAAGAAACGAGTATTAAAATTTAAATGTAATAAGTATAAGTTCTGCATTCCTTCCTCCTCGAAATTTACTGTACGACTAGCTCGATGCCATATATAAATGTCATTTGATAGAAAGTTTTTGATGTTACGAACAGCGGGGATAAATTCTATTTAATTCGAATATAATTCTTGTTATACTAACACCACTTCTAAGAAATCTTATTTCATGCGCACAAGTGCGTGAATACACGTTTAAATCTAACTGAATATTTATCTGAAAGGAGAGAAAATTATTAAGTCATTTTTTATTTACAAGGACTGGGACAAGACGTATACCTCCAGATGTTTTTGAAACTTTACACATTTGTAGATGTTGATTAGTATTATCACGTACCGCTAATGAGTATAGTTGAATTCTCAACCTTTTCCGAGATATCGACTAATAAAAATTGGAAAAAAAACTGAATATTTATATCTACCTTTGTGTTGCTATTATTACCACAAGCCTTTTTTTCTTTTTCGGAAGAATAATTTTTATTTGGCTATAATCAATGCAAATTTATAAGTAAAAAAATTATCAATAAAAAAACTAAACAATATCTTTGGTAAAATATGAATTGCTATCGTAGATAGATCTCATCACATGACAATGGTTATTTTTAATAAAAATATAAAAGAGTATTAACTTAACATAAGTTAATACTCTTATTATTGCTCTAAAATAAAGAAAACGAAACATAAGTAAATAATTAGATGATAAAAATATAGCTATTAAAAAAAAAAAACATCTATATTGCAAATTTTTATACTTATAACTAAGGGGAAGGGGAATAGGATGGAAGGGGATAGAGTATAGGAAGAAGGCGGGGCTCTGGAGAACTTAAATCTATGATATTTACAATATGTACAAAGAAGACACATAGTGACTAACATGAAAGGCTCAGTAAGTTTATACTTTGGGTAACTTAAAGGACTTGTTAATGCATAGGATGCTGCTTTTTCCACCACGATCTTCTGCGTATTTCGTCTAAGTATTTGGCGTCGTATTGTAGCCACCAATATGTTTTAGAGAGTCTATGGGTGTCTCTCTTATCAACCTCAGGCAGTGCCGTCGGGAAGGATGTTCGATTGGTTGAATCAGGTTCAATTAAGATAGCTTTGTCTGTGCAATGGCGTTTGATGTGATACAAGAATGGTAGATTGAACCCATCTTGAACAAATCCTGTTAATAATCGGGTTGTTGATTTTAGGGTAATTGGCGAAGTTTTTTCTGCACAGTTTAATTATGTAGCAGTCCACTCTGGAGATGTTTGCCAGCTTATAAGTTGTTGTATTGCTTACATATTTCCGGTAGTTCGATTCAGCGGAGCGATGCAATCTGGTGCAAGAACGAAGCACTGATCTTTCTAATTTACGGAGCTTCTCCATGACCGTTGAGCACCATGTTCCATAGGACAAATGCTGCGTAGGTTAACAGCGGCCTGATAAAAAGTTGGTAGCAGATGACTTTGACTCTTACTTCGAGATTGCTATTATAGAAAATCCTAACATTAGCCTTGATAACATTCTTGGCCTTGGTTAGTTGAATATAGTGGTGATTGTTGAAATGTTATAAGTGATCCAGATGTACGCCTAAATATTTGACTGTTTTTTTTGTTGGGTATGACCTTATTATTACCCTTGTGATCAGCTACCCTAATAGCGGCTTTTTTGATTCTTTTGTCTTGTAACGCCTTGATGTATTTAATAGGTTTACGAAAGAAAATAACTTCGCTCTTTTGTGCATTTATTTTACAATTCCAGTTGATATAATATTTGTTTATTTTATTCACCCGATCTTGTAATTTTCCGATTAACTTATCAATGTCAATATCCGCGCTGTAGATCACTCTATCATCCGCAAAAGAACTCGACTGAACTCCATTCGTGAGTAGCTCAGCTTCGGTATTGGTATCGCTGTCGAAGATATTGAATAACGTTGGCGACAGTACTGTTCCTTGTTGAAGGCCTTCCTTGATGTAGAACTAAACGTTTGAGAGGTGAGTGCCGTTCCAGGTGCGAAAGAATTTGCCCTCCAACATGTCCATCAATAGAAATATAAGCCCTTTCGGGAATTTAAATTTTTCTAGTTTATACAAAAAGCCTGCGATCCATACCGAGTCAAATGCTTTCTCCAGATCTAGGAATACTGCTCCCACTATTAGGTTGTTTCGGATATTATTTATTGTATCAGATAAAAATTTATTGAGTGCATGCGTTGTAGAATGTTTGCTCTTGAAACCCAATTGGTTGTCCGGGATAATCTTACTAAGTTCGCAGAAGTAGTCCAGTTGTTTTTTGATTAGCCTTTCGTATACCGAGTGGTTAAGGGCACTAACTCGTAATCGTGGTTCTGCGTGTTAGAGGCTTTTTCAGTTCAATTTTTTTTCTTTTTTTTCTTCAATTTTTTATGTTAATATTTATTTAAAATAATGTTTTGTATATTTACATGTTTTTTCCTTCTTTTCGACAGTATGTTTTATTACTTTAATGAAAATTAAAATGTAAAATATGTTGTATTTTTTTTTACTTCTGATCGGTCAAGTTTTTTTTTTTGCCTAGGATTGTAGTTCACAAAACGGATGCTGACCGAGGGAAGGGGAAGCAAAGATATCTTTATCGTCTTTTCTTTGTAATAAAAAAAAAGGAGACTTTAACAATCGAAAAATAAAATCATTTATAACGCTTGGATTTGTTATGTATTTCGCATTATTTATTATGTGTTTTTTTTATAATTATTACTTATTTGTTATGTTTTTTACTTTTGTATTATTTACTCTAACACAAGATCCATAACTCGCCGTGCTTAGCGGATGCTGCCAAATTACATTACTTAAGGGGTTGCTTGAAAGGCTCTGCGGCGGAGTTGGTTAAGAACGTAGTACAAATGCAAAATAACACGTCGACGTGGTTAGATATACAGAAGCGGTTCAATAATCATCGGATAATCGTGTACACCCATCTTTGGAAGTTAGGGGAAATTGCATCGATGACTAGAGAGTCCGCCACCGAAATGCGCGCACTCGAGAGGGAGACAGAAAAAATGTTTCGAGCCCTGAAGGCTTTAAGGTTACCGGTCGATCATTTGAGCATAGTGCTTGTGTACCTCTTAGCGGAAAAATTAGACCCTGAATCGCGGGGCGCCTGGGAGGCGGTACTAGGTGAGAATGATAATAAATTTAATCGGACCCATGACTTCAGTTCAACGGAAGGCCAGGAGTTAGATCAGTTTCTGACGTTAGAGGAGTTCGTTTAATCTTGGTATATGTTTTAAAAAAAAAACAGCTCAAATAAACCTTAGGATTATTCTTTCTATTCAGCAGTTATAATTAATTGAATAGGTAAAAATTTGTTCGCAGGTAAGAATTTTTCTTTAGAAAAATGAACATTTTATTTAATGTTTTTAGTCTACACCGAAAAAAGCCTAGAATCTACAGAATTTCTTCAAATTATGCATAAATAACAGCACTTGAATGCTGAAAGCTTTCTATGGTTAAAAGAAACTCGAAGCAAATTTCTTGTTATTTTTCTTAAAAAAGAAGTGTTTTGCATCATAAAGTTTAAAGCATACACTTAAAAAAAAGTCTAGAATATACGAAATTTTTTCGGGTTATGCAGAAATTACAGCACAGAAACGCTTTACGCTTTTTTTTATTAAAAACAAATTAAAGCGAATTTTTTGTGATAGATTTTAAAAATAGATCTTAAATCAAACCCTAGGAATATTTTCTCTTTTCTGCAGTTATTTTTAATCTAGGCGCAAAACATATTTTCGCATGAAAGAGTTTTTCTTTAGAAAAATGTATGTTGGATTTAAGGTTTTTAGATTACATCGAAAAAAAGCCTAGAAAGTACGGAATTTTTTTGGGTTGTGCAGAAATTACAGCACTTTAAATATCAACGCTTTCTATTATTAAAATCAATATAGAGCAAATTTCTTGTTATAGATGTTAAAAAAACAGCTTAAATATAACCTTGAGACTATTTATTTTAGCCAGCAGTTATTTTTAATCTAGGCGCAAAACATATTTTCGCATGGAAGATTATTTTTTTAGAAAAATGTATGTTTGATTTAAGGTTTATAGATTACACCGAAAAAAAGCCTAATAGCTACGGAGTTTTTTTGGGTTATGCAGAAATTACAGCATTTGAACGTTGAACGCTTTCTTTTATTAAAAACAATTTTGAGCGAATTTTTTGTGATAAATTTTAAAGATAAATCTTAAATTAAACCTGAGGAATATTTCTTCTTTTCAGCAGTTATTTTTAATCTTGGCACAAAACATATTTTTGCATGAAAGAGTTTGTTGAAGAATATAAAAGGGTTTAGGAAATGTATGAAAAAAGATATTTATAAGATGACTATAGTGGACTGTATTATATAAAAGAACTGGTTAAGCTTTCGTTTAACAGGATTTATTAATATAACAATAAAAAAAAGATAACAGATACAAAATGAGGAATAATATAAATGAGTAATGTAGAAGATAATATATACCCAGTAAACACAAAACGTTAATATGACGTTCGATTTAGGTCATTTTTTTGACGTAAAATTTTTTCGTAAATATGACTATAATCTTACGTATAATCTTGCTGTAAAAATTATGACCTTAATCTGACATAAAATTTACACCACTTTTTGATGTCATTTCGATGTCGTAATTTTTTCATATTATTTATGTCATAAATAAGCTATACAATTTCATAGGTGTAAAATCATTGGTTGTATGTTACGTCGACTGATGGCATGCTGGGTAAGATACAGAATATAGATTAACGTGGGCCGGAAATGGTTCGGAAGTACGTCACTCAAGAAGACAGACAATATACAAGTAAGAAGGAAGGAAAAATCAGAAAGAAATAGGAGAAGAGAGATAGTAATAGAAAAGGAGGAAAATAACACGAGATGACGAATATTGGATAGAGGTAGATATAGAGAAAAAAGAGAGATCTTAGATGTAGAGAGAAAGGAGACGTCTTTGATGTAGAGAGAAAAAAACAGAGATTACTTAGATATTAAGGAAAAGCAGAGAGAACTTAGATGTAGAGAAAAGAAGAGAAGACTTAGATGTAAAGAAGAAATAGAGAAGCATAAATTTCATTGTTCAATAAGAACAATCGATGGATGTTCTCGGTTGAGATGACATGTGGCAACTCGATCACACTGATCGAAATGTGCTGTCTTCTACGCAAAGTAGCGCATTTTTTCGAACAGAATTTTTCTTTAGGAAAATGTATTTTGGATTTAAGGTTATTAGATTAAACCAAAAAAAAGCCTAGAATCTAAGAAATTTTTTCGAGTTATGAAGAAATTATAATACTTTAAATATCAATGCTTTCTATTATTAAATTAAATATAAAGAGAATTTCGTTTTATAGATTTTAAAATATACAGCCTATATCAATCCTTAGGATTCCCAGTAAACACATTTACGTAAAAATGATGTCAATTTGACGTCATGAAAAATAATCTTTAACGTAAGAAATCGGTTCTGAAACCAGTCATGTGAAGGTCCCTATTTCGCACTTTTTGACGAATAATTCTTACATAAATATGACTTATATATGACGTCAATTTGATGATAACTTGACATAAAAGTGACGTAAAATCAGTCATATTAATTACAAAATTGACTGAAAACTGACTTTCTTTTTCTAGCATTGTATACGGAATTTCAGAATATTAGGGATATAAAAATTTTTTTTTCGGCAGCAAAATTTCAAATTTTAAAATTTTTTAATTGAAAATCAAATTATTACAAATAAAAATAAATAAAAATAAGATTACAAACAAAATAAATAATATTACAGATTCAATACTTAAAATTATCGTCTTGAAAAAACTATCACAAAGCATTCGTTTGCAGATCTATATAATGAACTTATGTATGTAATTTCTATTATTAATGTAGTAATTTCTTGCAATTTTTTTTATAGTATGGGGTTTAGTAGAAGATATTTTAATCTTTTGGCACCACTTCGCCTTGTGTTTAGAAGCTCTTTGATTTCCTAACTTCAATATTATACACATTACAATATTTTAATATCAATACACTAGGAAATTAAAGAAGGAACTTATATACATGTACTTTTTCGATTCATCTTTTTTGTTTCGTGATATTCTTTGTAAGTCGATAATTTTGACTCGAAATCAGAAACTGATTTCTGAGTGTGTAGTGGTAATTTTTGTCTTATATTTTCTAAAATGTCACGGTTAACATTCGACATATTTGACCACTATGTGCAGTCAGTCTTTGTTTACAATCTTTCATCTTCACTGAAAGTGTTCCCAGAATAGTTAAGACTGCATCAATCTTATCTGAAATCATTTTGATATTCATAAACTGACTTATTACTTAATTAAAATATAATTTTTTTTTAATGGTAGTAACAATAGTTAAAATAAAAAAGAGAGAGATAAAAATATATTAGATAGTAATAGTAAAAGTATTACTTACATTGCAATGTGCAATGTGCACAGAGTCCGAAGAGGATATATGTCATATTTAACACTTACCGTGCGGGCAACGTATTTTTACGTTTTTTGCAGTCTGTCACTGGAGCGCGTGTCATGTCAAAATACGTATTTATTAGATAAAAAAAAATAAAATGAAAAAAGTTTGTTCATAAAAACGAAGTAGTTTTCGATTTACTGCGATTTTTCTGAATAGCCAAACTTCCGCGCGATTCACGAAAAAACGCCCTTTCCACCCGTAATTTGACGGCGAGTTATACTCGCATGCCATCTATCGACGTAACATACAACCAATGATTTTATACCTATGAAATTGTATGGCCTATTTATGACATAAATAATATGAAAAAATTGCAACATCGAAATGACATCAAAAAGTGGTGTAAATTTTGTCAGATTAAGGTCATAATTCTTACAGCAAGATTTTACGTCAGATTATAGTCATATTAACGTAAAAATTTTACGTCAAAAAAATGACCTAAATCGAACGTCATATTAACGTTTTATGCTTACTGGGTAATTATTCAATTTTTTATACTACATTTCACTTTAAATTTTATCTTTATTATATTTATTAGCTCAATTTTTTACAAATTTTATATTTAATTAATTATTCCATTTATTCAAATTTCTTTTTTAACTAAAAAAATTATAAAATTATCTTTAATCTTAAATTTTTTAATTATTTGTTTTTTACCGCTAGTCTAGTCCATATAGCCGATTTTGGAGCTAAAAATTGATGTTGCTCCGACCTAATAGCAAAAAATTTTAAATGATCCTGAAAGTGGTCTACATTAAGATGTGCATTATGCGTATTCTGAGAAATGCGAGTTTCTCCATTAAAAATTAAAATGTGAAAAAATTCGAAAAACATCGTGTTTTTCCGTAAAGCGTAGCTTATATCTCGGAAACTAATAGTTTTTGGTAAAAAATTTACTCAGAATAATTTGTTCCTTATGAAATTCTTTTTAAAGTGGAAAAAGTGCGATATGCAAAATTGCTATAGTTTTCTTGCAAATGGCGATCGCGTAAAAAGACAAAATTTTAGAAACGCTGTTTTTTTACGAAATGTTTTTCAATAGTTAACAATTATATATTTTCATGAAATTTACGAACAAGTAACAGTACTTTATTAAAAATAAGTACGTTCAATTTTGTTTTTGTAAGTTCAATACTTTTTGCAAAAAGCATAAGTTAATTAAAAAAAATTGGTTTCTTTGATCAATCGCACCGCCAAAAGTAACAATCTTATATAGTTACTGATTTTTTTATACATTGTAGGAGAGCAAAAGAACAATATGTATATTTCACTTTTTAAAAATATTAATTAATACGGCTAGGAGAATTTTTTAAATAAAACGGCAAATTGCGGCATTTGTTAATTAAGCTCGCCAAGAAGCGAATAATCAACTTTTTGAAATTCTAAAACGACAAAAGCAAAGGTATTGGTTAAACACAACTTTTGACCCACAACTTGTCATGCTTCCGTCTGTAGATCGTGAGTGCCGTAGTTTCAAAGTCTGTATTTGATAACATAAAAAGTATTATAGGTACAGCCATTTTGTTTAAAGCGATCTATAGTGTTAATTGTCTACTTTCAACCTGTAAATTATTAATAAAAAATTACTCTTTCTTAATAAAGAAAGTCATTGTCGAAGTATAACTGACGGAGGAGAAATGAGTCGAGCACGGCTGATCATGGCCGTGCGCGGAGCGGGAGGGGTCGATCGCGGCGAAACGAGACCTGCTCGCAGCGTAGCAAACTTGATATCGCGACTTCAAAGTGGTAAAGCGATCTAAAAATTAAATATCTCGACTTCTATAATACTACTTAGAAGGATAATTTTTTTTTTATTTTGATATACCGAAATGAAACAAACGCAATGGCAGCTTCTTTCTTAGCTTTTTTAGCTTATTTCTCGGTGTAAGCTAAAAACCTCAATTTGAAAAGTCTTCTTTCTAAAGAAATACTTTTACAAGCGATAATATTTTCAGCGCCTTGTTAAGAAATATCTGCTGAATAGATGATACATTCCTTTAGCTTTGATAAGAGATTTATCTTTATAATCGATTACAAGAAATTTGCTCTAAATTGTTTCTGATAGTAGAAAGCGTTTACCGTTCTAGTGCTGTGATTTCTGCATATCCCGAAAAAATTTCGCTATTTTTAGGCTTTTTTTCGGTGTAAGCTAAGATTATCAATTTGCAAATTTATCTTTCTAAAGAAATACTCTTAGGAGCGACCATATTTTCTGCGCCTCGAAAATAAATAACTGCAGAATAGCATTAATATTCTTTTAAGTTTGATTTAAGATGTATCTTTATAATTTATAAGAAGAAATTAATTTTGAGTTGTTTTTAATAGTAAGAAGCTTTCACCGTTTAAGTGCTGTGGTTTCTGCATAAGTCGAAAAAATTCCGTAGATTCTTGGTTTTTTTTCGGACTAAGCTAAAAATCTTAATCGAAAATTCTTTTTTCTAAAGAAATACTCTTACTAGCGATGATATTTTCATCGCCTCGATAAGAAATAACTGCTAAACAGCAGAAATAATAATAATAAACAGCACGTCGGCATGCCCTAGCGAACTGGGAGACATGAAATATTATGTCCATCGAACCTGGAAATCGTCTCTGTTATTTCCTTCAATTTAAATGGAATATGCGTCGAACGTGGCAAGGGGGAAGGTGGATGAGGAGAGAACGGGGTTATTCTCCTCATCAAATTTAGTTCCCGCCTCAAATCTTCGATCTCCCCTCTCAGCCCATCATTACTATTTAAATCGGGAGACAGTGTCTTCCGCCTGGGGGTTGTCTGCGGAGTGTATTCTTATTAGTTTTATTAGAAATTTCATAGTAATAAAAAAATGTTGGAAAAATAAAGCGGGTTGCTTATCATGGTATCTGAGGCGTCTCCGATACAGTGGTACCACACCACTTGGTTTTTAGTAGGTTGGCAGACTGGGTAAGAAAAGGTAGCATGCTGTAGTACGTAAAGGAAGCCAAGTGTTGAGTTGTAATATTTTGTAGTTTCTCTGTTATAATAAATAAATACCTTTTTTTTCAAGGATACTGCGTAGTTATGTTTTATATAATAACGCGACAGGTTGTAGGTCCAGTATCATTTTAGTAAAGAAAAAAGGATTTGATTAATATAACGCGGCTAAATAAAAGTAAAAATAAGTGCGTGGAAAGACGTGTGCCGAGAAAAGAAAAATGGCTATATTAAATCCGAATTAAGTACAGAAGCTGGGTGAGAAAAATTACGAATCCTGGAAAATTTAATTATAGAGCTTACTAACATATAATGAACTATGAAATTACGTGAGTAGAAATAAACCGAAAACCAGGGAAAATGCAACTAAATGGACAAAAATGGATGAAAAAGCGTTAGCTGTAATATTGCTAAGTGTTGATGAAACACAACAAAATCACGTAAAGAGAGCTACGATATCTAAAGAGGCATGGGAAAATTTAAAGAAAGTTCATGAATCCAGAGGTTCCGTGCGAGGAGCTGCTATGTATAAACAATTATATAGAATGAAAAAAGGTACTGACCAAACCACGTCGCAGTATGTAAATAAATTCCAGTATTAGTGTTGATGTTAGGTGGAATAAATAAGTAGTGAGATAGTGAATTAACATATTGGTTTATTTTAACATTATAAGAATAGTTTACATACTAAACGGGATGGCTGGCCGTTTGCTCTCTAGCGACTGAGCTTGCACACGCATGCTGACCATACCGTAGCGCCCTACAATTGGGTCTCTAACACATGCACTCATACACACTCATATATATGTTACGTACCAGCCAGACATAGATCATAGTCTAAAGGTATTATATTCAACACGCTTTCTTACGTTTATACTATATCTAACTTTCATTTGTTATAATTCCGAATACAACTTTAATTTAAATTTAACATTCTTCTATACTTTTCGAATTTTTTTTAACATGCAGCATTTGTAAATATATCTGCTAATTGTCTATGTAGTTACTCTGACTTAATTTCATTTCATGCTGCTCTATATTTTAATCTATCTTGATACCTAAGTATTCTTTAATTTTACGTTTAACTTTGATTTTAAATTTTTTAAAGCATCTATAAAAATCTCGTGGACTCTTACTGAGACCATCCATTGACTTTACTAATTTCAAGACTTTATCTGTGCCATCTCTTTTATTTACTAGAACCCAGGCACTATTTTTATTTAATTTTTCTATCTCTTCATCAATTGCTACTTCCCATTTTCCATGCTCTTTGCAATTTAACGCTTCTTGAAATGGTTGAGAGGTACCTTTATATCAACACAATTTACTGACAAGGACTCCACCAAGTCGTGCACCCCCAGATTTTTTTGAAACTTTACACACTTGTAGATGTTGATTAGTACTATCACGTACTGCTAATGAATATATATGAATAATCAACCCTTTTCGAGATACCAACCGATAAAAATTGCAAAAAAATTGAATATACATATCTACCTCTGTGTTGCTACTATAACCATAAGCCGCCGATAGCTGAGTGGTTAAGGGTTCAGGTTTGTAATCCTGATGATGCGTGAGCAAATCTTTTTGGGTTTAATTTTTTTTCATTTTTTTTTTCAATTTTTTATGTTTATATTTATTTAAAATAATGTCTTATATATTAACATTTTTGTTTCTTTTTTTTTTGACAGTATATTTTATTAATTTTATGAAAATTAAAATGTAAAATATGTTGTATTTTTTTTTACTTCCGATTAGTCAAGTTTCCTTTTGCCTAGGACTGTCCTAAACAAACGAATGCAGACGGGGGAAAGGGGGAGCGAAGATATCTTTATCGTCTTTTCTTTGTAATAAGAAAAAAGGAAACTTTCATAATCGAAAAATTAAATACGGTACGTGATGATACTAATCAACATCTACAAGTGTGTAAAGTTTCAAAAAAATCTGAGGGTACACGCCTTGGCCGACTCCTTGTAAATAACGATTGTTACGCATTTCTTTTATTATCGTATAAGGTCCTAAAAACTTATTCGTAAACTTCAAGCCTAGTCCTTGCTGCATACACTTTATTGTAACTAAATCACCGTTGCGATAAACCTTAGCTTCGATTCTTTCTTTTTTATACGTTTTGCGATTTTCCTTCTGTACTTTATTAATACTTTCTTTCGCACGCTCTCGTAGCTCATCCTGAAACATATTAACTAATTCTGATTCTATCGTTTCTTTTATCTGCAAATCTTCTTTAAAACGAGTTATCTCAAATTTAGTCTTATCAGCTTACGACAGTGACGTATGGAACTCGCTCGGTTCCTTATCCAGCTTGTCGTGTCATCAAACAGCTAGTTAAGGATAAGGGTCATAACAACCCTTTTGCAATTGATTTTATCCTCATGGAAAGTTATGTTGATGTCATATCAAAAGGGGCAGACACCATTGAACAGCTTAATGTAGTTGCATTTCAGCTAGAGGATATGTGTCACTCTGCCTGCTTACCGCTGGACAAATAGAAGAATCATTCTTAAAGATTCTCTTTAATATCATCAACACAGTCTGATATCTCGCCTTTCCATTCGTTTGACGATCTCACCACCAAGATCATTGGTATCTCATGGCACTTTCAGAAAGATGTGCTTCACTTAAACGGAACTATCTTATTCCATCAGGCAGTTACCAAACAGATCATTCTCTCAGAAGTAGCCTAACTTTTTGTTTCTCTTGGACTTTTCTCTCAAATGGTGATTAAATTCTCATGCAGCGACTCTGGTTAGAAAAAGTTTGCTTGGTTGATAAGCAGTCACCAGACATCATTCATTAATTGTCTCTGTTTAGGCAAAATCTCGAACGACTATCAGTCATGAAGACTCTCCAATGGCTGAATCTCTCCTTAAAAGCGATCTTAGTTAAGATTTACGGCTATTCAGGCATTTCTCAAGTTTTTGTGTGGCAGCAGACAAAATAATGTCCAAATAACTAACATCTCAAGACACCATCAACAAAGGGTCCCTAGTCCTCATCACTGACGAACGACGTCTACCCTCCAAATAGCCTCTCGCTCGAGTGAAAAAACTCCACCAGGAAAGGATGGTCTATGTTGTATCGTCACATTCAAGACCGCGAAAAGCTAAAGCTAATATGTCAAAGTAAATATGCCAAGGCTATTAGCAAAAGCTAAAATGCCAAAGTTATTAGCTAAAGTTAATATGTCAAAGCTACTAGCCAAAGATAATTTGGCAAAGCTATTGGCTAACGCTAATATGCCGAAGCTATTAGATAAAGCTACTAACGAAAACTATTATCAAAAGCATATACTGAAGCTATTTACTAAAGCGATTAACCACAGCTATTAGCCAAAGCTATTAAGACAAAGCTATTAGCCAAAGCTAATATGCCAAAGCTATTAGCCAAAGCTTTTAGCCAGAGCTATTATGCCAAAGCTATTTACTAAAGCTAATATGCCAAAGCTATTTGCCAAAGCTATTAGTCAAAGCTATTAACTATAGCTATTAACCAAAGCTATTATCTAAAGCTAATATGCTAAAGCTGTTAGCAAAGGTAATATGCCAAATCCATTTGTTACAGCTAATATGTCAAACCTTTTAGCTAAAGCTAATATGCTAAGGCAATTAGCTAAAGCAAATATGCAAAAGCTATTGGAAAATATGCCAAAACTGTTAGCTAAAGCTATTAGTTATAGATATTATGGTAAAACTATTTGCCGTTGCTAATATAACAAAGCTATTAACCTAAGCTAATATGCTATTGCTATTAGCTAAAACTATTAGCCAAAGTTAATTTTCCAAAGTTATTAGACAAAGCAAATTCTGCAAAGCTATAAGTTAAAGCTTATATGCTTAAGATAATATGATTAAACTAATATGTTAAAGCTAATTTGCAAAAGATGTTAGCATAAGCTAATATGCTAAATCTATTACTCAAATGTAATATGTTAAAGCAAATTTGCTAAAGCTATTAGTCAAAGTTAATATGCTTAATCAGTTCGCCAAATCTAATACGCCAAAGCTATTATCTAAAGTAAATATTTCAAAGCTTTTAGCTAAAGCTAATATGCAAAAGCTTTTAGCTAAAGCTTAATTGCTACAGCTATTAGCTAAAGTTAGTATGCCAAAGCAATATGCTAATGCTAACATACCAAAGCTTTTTTTTTGTTTTTTTTTTTATTTTATTAACTCCATACATCTTTACAATTTGTCCGAAGACATTTGGTAAATTGTTATATAAGAAAAAAGGTAGCACGTGGACGGTCTCTCCAATGAGATATCGTCGCTATTATTTTTATTTCATTTTATTTAGGTTTTTCCAAGGTCTCATGGGTGGATTCTTTTAAGCCTTCTAGGAATATATTGGTTGTAGTTATCTTTTGCTAGTTGGTTTATGTGCCTATCAATTCTCTTTTTGTATTTGAAGGTTGACTTGGCTATTTCCTCTTCTATCGTAGGGATGTTTAAGTCCTTCCTTATCTCGTCGTTACGGACGTACCATGGAGCGTTTACGATTATGCGTAGGGTTATAGATTGTTGTGCCTCGAGCTTGACAATGTGACTTTTTGTTGCTGTACCCCATAACGGTATTCCATATGTCCTGATTGGTTTTATTATTGTTTTATAAATTAGTAATTTGTTCTGTATGCTAAGTTTCGATTTTTTGCTAGTTAGCCAGGCCATTTGTCTCCTTTTTAAACGGATTTGTTCGATTTTGGCATTTATATGTTTTTTCCATGTAAGTTTAGAATCTAAATGTAGTCCTAAATATTTGACCGTTGATACTTGAGGAACTTCATTATTGTATAGTTGTAGATTCGGTATTTTGCCTTTCTTCAGTGTAAACGTAATGTGTTTACACTTGGTAGCGTTTACCTTGATATTCCTATTGCTCAACCATTCTTCAAGAGAGTTGATTTGTTTTTGTAACAGTTGAATTGCTTGTTGTGAATCTTTGTTTACGGTAAGCATTGCTGTGTCGTCTGCAAATGTTAAAACTGTACAGTTAGCGTTGATTGGTATGTCTGCCGTATAGAGAGTGTAAAGAATTGGTCCAAGGACACTTCCCTGCGGAACCCCAGCTTTGATTAATTTGATGTTCGAATGAGTGTCTTTTATTTTTACGTAAAATGTTCTTTCAGAAAGGTAAGATTTTAGGAGTTTGTAATACGAGTGTGGAAAGTGTTTATTGATTGTTTGCAGTAATCCTTGATGCCACACCTTATCAAAGGCTTTTTCTACATCTATGAAGACGGTAGAACAGTACTCCTTATTTTCTAAAGCTGTTACTATCGTATTAGTTAGTCTGTGTGCTTGTTTAACGGTAGAGTGTTTTTTTCGGAAACCAAATTGATGTTCAGGAATCAGGTTTTTGTCAGAAATTATTCTTTTCATTCTCTTGTATATTATTTTTTCCAGCAGTTTGGATAGTAATGGTAAGAGCGATATCGGTCTGTAAGAATTTGCATCATGCGGATCTTTATTTGGTTTATGGAGCAATATAATTTCCGCGAGTTTCCAGGTACTTGGGAAGTACTGGACTCGTAATACAGCGTTAAATAATATTGTGAGCATCCTAATTGCTTTAGGTGGTAGTTCTTTTAGTATTCTGCCATTTATTAGATCGTAACTTGGAGTCTTTCTTATTTTGATTTCTGATATTAGCATTTTAATTTCTTTGGCTGTTATGCTATTAATGTTTTCATCAGATTTTGTTTTGCTTCCGAGGTCGTTTGCGTTAGTATCTGCATATGATTGTGTATTGAAGTTGTGTGCTGTGAATGTGTTTTCTAGGTTTGTTGCAAAGTTTCCGTTTGTTCTTCTGTGCTTTTCGCCCATGAGCTATTAAGATTTCGTATGGCTGGTATAGATTTGACTGGTCTTTTGAATCTTTTTGCTGTTTTCCAAAGAGAGTAATTGGTATCTTCGTTAGGTTAAAGTGATGTCAGGTATCTTTCGAATTCAGCATTGTTATAATCCTGTATGCTATTCTTTACATCTTTGGTTACCTTGTTTAATAGTCTTGTACGGTCGGTTTCGACCTTACGTCATTAGCCCACATTCTCATGAACGCGCTTAGGCGCTTCATGAGTATTCCCATACACTCGCATCCCCACCAAGGGCGCTGCATCACACCGCCACGCCCACTAGGACCCATTTTCCAAAGCTAGCTATACATTCTGATCCTAGACGCCCTACCGAGTAGACCTAAGGGATTCGAGAGCGATATAAGAATACTACAAAGACCTTTGTGCTAGACAAAGACCAACCGCCATAAGCTAAGTACCATTGTAACATAGTTCTATTGTAGACCTCTAAAGTCACAATCCTTATACTCACCTCAACGAACTTATCTGTATATTAAACATCTTCAAGGGGTTTTTATGCCGAAAGGCTTTTCCCCTTTAGAGCCAATAAAGGAACATCGTTTTCCGTCTGGCTCAACTACGTGTCTTATTTGTTATCTAATCCTTAATCCACCTCCACAGCTAAATAATTATCTAATTGCGAGAGGACTCCGAATAAGAGAAATTTCGCCCATACAAGTCTTTTATTACTCCTTGTTTTATATTTTTGCCACGTAGCTTTAACTTGCCTTTTTACTTTTATTTTTTGCAATATAATGCTAGGATACGTCAGAATTTTTTTAGGTAAAAAGTTTTGAGGTGTGGATGCCCACGCTGCTTCTTGTATAACATCTGTTAGATTATTGGCTGCTTTTTCTATTTGTAACAGGGTCCTGAGCGGAATATTACAGTTTAATTTGGATTCTAAAATTTGTTTGAAGTTCATCCAGTTTGTACTACTATTGCACAGAGTTGGTGATTTTTTATGTAGGATAGGTTTTTTTTTGGTATGTGATTATTATAGGTGAATGGTCAGAGCTGAGTTCAAGAGATGATTCTATTTTAAATTGGGTTAGGTTAAAGCCTTTTAGAACGCCGAAATCTAATAAGTCGGGAGTTTTACTATAAGCTGAGGGCTAGTAGGTTGCTTCGCCTGTCGTAAGGATGTCTAGGTTTGCGTTGGTTAAATATGAGTCTAAGGTTTTACCTCGTGGTGAAGTTGTTTTTGTTCCCCAACTATTATAAATTTATTACCTAATTCCTTAAAAAAGTTGTTCCATTGGTCGTTTGTAATTTTGTATTTTGGCGGTGCATAAATAGCCGAGAGCCTAATTGAATTATAATGTGTTTTTAAGGTAATTGTGGTTGCTTGAAGGTAATCGTGAGCTGTTTTGTTGTGTAGATGGTGTTTTATTTCGTTCCTAATAATTATGGCCGTTCCACCATGCGCTTTACCTGAAGGATGTTTTGTTTCATACGTGGTGTAGTATGGAATATTTATATAGTTTTTGTCTGTGAGATGAGTTTCCGATACCAGTAGGATGTCTATGTTGTGTGTGTATATGAATGCTTTTGTTTCTTGGATTCGTCGTTGTAATCCGTTGCTGTTCCAAACCGCTATTTTTATTTGTTTATCCATTATTTGTTATTAAGAAGCGTTTTTGTTAACAGTTGTAACATTGCTGTTATTTGTTGCGTTTGTTGTTTTAATAGAGAATTTTGCTCCATTATTATTGTCGTTATAATTTCGGTATTCTTGATTGATTGCTTTAATAGTTCTTTTATGTCCGATGTCTCTTCAGTGTTTATGTCAGAGTTTATGTCTTTTGTATTCGTACATGCTCGTTTGGTAACATCAGCGTAGCTTCTTATTGGTTTGTTGTGTTCAAATACTGGTAAATTATCGGTGTTGGCATTTACGTTTTGTTTATTAAAATTATTGCCCTTGTAAGCTTCGTCTAAAATAGGTTTTTCCAATACTTTTTTTCTTTGCGTGGGAAACAATTTTTGTTGTAGTATTTTCCTCGTTTGACATCCTTTATAATTCGCTGGATGATTACCGTTGCAGTTTACACATATGACTTTTTCTATTTTTCCTACTTGAGGACAGTGTGTCGTTAAATGTTTTTGTGCACATTTGACACAGGCAGGATTTCTGTTGCAGTAGTTTTTTGTGTGACCATACGCTTGGCATCGTGTGCACTGTGGTATATCTCTTTTAGTTTTAGGTGGTTCGATTGTAATTATCGTATTTAACAGGTTATTAATCTCGTATATATTTTTGTTATTGTCCTGAGGAGCCAGTTCGATAAAAAATAAAGGTAGCGGCTGTTTGGTATCAAATTTTATTATGTTGTTGATTGATCTTACTTTGTGGCCTAGTTTGCCTAATTCATTTATTATCTTGACCGTATTTGACTTTGGATGAAGTTCTCGAATTACGATTTTGTAACTCTTCTCGTTTTTTTCCTGATACGTATGGTATCCCGCGTTTTTATTTTTTAATGCATTTATTACTTTTCTGAACGTGTCTGGTGTGGAAGTTTGTACTTTAACTTGGTTTTCTTTAAGTTGTTTTATTATATAATTATTTCGCCCAGCTGTTTCGTCCAGTAACTCGAGCAGAGGGTCGATAACTTCTGCTTCAATGTATATCAGTGGTGGTTTTACTGCTTTTGTTTCTTCCTGTTTTTCAGTATTATTTTGTGTTTCTGTTGAATCTTCAAGTAGATTGAACGAGTTGCTTATGGGTATCTCCTGTAGCCATTTAGTTGATGTTGGTGTGGAAGAGATGTTGTTGTTGTTATTTAGTTCGCTTATTTTGCGTTTTTTAAAATCTTTTAACTTTGTTGATTTGGCGGGTATCCAATCTTGCACGTCTTCTGAAACTGTATCCATCTCGCTGTCCATACGCAAGTCTCTATTGTCTATTTTGATTTTTCTCACTTCTGTATTGGCAAGGTTGGAGTATTGTTTTGTTTCCTTCGACGGTTGATCTATTTCAGTAATATCTCCTGTTTAAATTTTGTATCGATTTCCGTTATTAATTAATTTATTTGGTAGGAATGTTCTATGGTCAAAATTCTTCGCCATAGGCTTGGACACGCGGTTACCTCGCTAGGACACTGGTCACTTCACTCTCGTATCCGCGATGTAAATCTAACGTACGTTACTTTGTAACTCAACGTATATGACGTTTAAAGATTTGTATCCTCAGGAGCAGTAGATAAACACGTCCGCATTTACTAACGTCTATCCGTGGAATGCCGAAGCTATTAGCTAAAGCAATCAGCCACAGCTATTACGCTTGAGCTATTTCCTATTGCTAATATGCCAAAGCTATAAGCCAAAACTAATATGCCAAAGTTATTGGCCAACGCTAACATTTTAAAGCTATTAGCCAAAGCTAATGTTACGTCACGCCACGTTTATTTATATTATTTTCTTCGCAGTAGTAAACTAGCTCACGAGCGATGCTGGGCCATTGGTGAAAGCATCGCACGTGAGACATGGATTTATCGATGAGATCATTGCCCGCGTGATGTATCAAATATCAATACATAAAGAAATTCTCGAAACAGTTACCTAAATACTTATTAAATATTTCTGAATTGCTGGCGTAGCAAAACACTGAGTTCCTGGGCGTGCAATGCCGCGTGGCAACAAACCTAAGCAGGCGATTGGTATCATATAACGCGATAGCAAATATCATATAACCGTGAGATAGGAACATATATAAGAACGGAGCATACATGCACTTGGCAGAAGAGAAAATACAGTTGAGAAGAGAAAATAGCTATTTGCCATTGATAATATGCAAAAGCTATTAGCTAAATCTAATATGCTAAAGCTATTAGCCAAGGTTATTATGTAAAGCTATTAACCGGAGCTATTAGGTAAAGCTTATATGTTAAAGGAACTAGCTAAAAGTAATATGCAAAGCTATTAGGTAAAGTTATTTGCCATTGCTATTATGCCAAAGCTAGTAGTTAAAGCTAATATGCTAAAGCTAATACTCAAAGCTCATATGTTAAAGCTTTTTGCTAAAGTTAATATTCTAAAGCTATTATACAAAGCTATTATGACAAAGCCATTAACTAAAGCTTTTAACCAAAGCTAATATGCCAAAGCTAGTAGCCAAAGCTAATATGCTAAAGATTATATGCTAAAGCTGTTAACCAAACCTATAACCCAAAGGTAATATGCCAAACTTTTATCTAAAGCAATTAGCCATTGTTCATATGCCAAAGCTATTAGATAAAGAATTTAGCCAGATCTATTATGTAAAGCGAATTTCCAAAGCTACTATGACAAATCTATTATTTAAAGATATTAGGCCAAACTATTAGTCAAAGCTATTATGCTAAAGCTGTTTACCAAAGCTATTAGTTGGAGCTTATATGTTAAAGCTATTAGCTAAAGCTATTAGCTCAAGCTATTATTAAAATACATATTATATCAAAGCTAAGGAATTTTTCTGTTATACAGTAGTTAAATTTTAACTCTTTACCGACCGCTAGCGGTTTAACAGCATACGCACGTCTGAGCAGCCGCTCAGCCGCAGATTCTCCCTGGCGCCGGTTGTTTTTCGGTCTAGACCATCGCACGGGAGGATCTGTGCGTTTCGTATGCTCAGGTAGAATTGTCCGTTTTCTGTTATTATAGGATATATTATAGGATAATTAGATTTAATAAAAATGTTTTATTTTTATAATATTAATGATAAATTATATTAATTTTATCTATTACAACGGCTTTCAGATTTATAATTATGTAATAATACTATAATCCATATATTGACATACTTGAAATAAGAAATAATTAATATTTTTTCAAGGTATGATGCCGTTCAAAACAGTTACCTTTATATAATGGAACATTGAAAAATTTGCAAACAAAGCATGATCTACTTCTTTTTTTTTGAACAGCACAAAATCTACATTGTCTTTGGGGTTTCACACTTCGACCGCTAGTTACTATATTTAAAAGTTTATGTTTTCTGAAATTCGAGAGTCTTCCGGGATTGTCTAATTTAGGTGCTCTTCTTGTGGGTGCAGAACTAGGTACATCGTCATCTTGTTCTATACAATTAGTTTCATCATCTTCTATCCACGAAAGTGCCACCTTGTGCAGGAAATTCTTGTACGTAATATTTTTTCTGTTTAAAAGCATACACATGTTTTAAATAAAAGTTTATAAAAAACATTGCCACGCGTTTAGTCCATTTTTTTGTTTTTCTGAATATGGAATAGTATGCTAGATATTGGTCCGCGCGGTCTACGCCCTTCATATATCTATTATAATCTATGATGGAATTAGGTTTTTGTATTGGGGCATTTGATCTTTTACTTTTGCTTGTGGATTCCGGTTATTGTGCAGAATGTATAGTAGATATCATATGTACATTTCTTCTGCCATTATTCCATACTTCTAACAAAATTTGACGATTCTTTCGAAATTCGTGGTAACCTCTTGAAAGTTGTAATGTTTGTAGTGTTGGAGCAAGACCTCTATTTTTTCCATCAACAGCATACACGTGAAAATTGCATATGTATCCTGTGACAGCTTCACACAGCATTCTTACAAGTATTCCGTATTTTGTAATTTTTGCCGGATTGTACGTTTTAATGGATAGCCGACCTCTCCACGGAATTATGCATTCATTCAAAGATAATAGTTGATCGGGCTTATATACATCGTTAAAATTTCGATGTAAATAGTCAATGACACGCTGGATTTTAGCAAGCTTATGTGCATTGTGAGGAATGTAGTTGTTATTGAAAACATGCCAGCTCTGCATTATTTTCACAAATCTATTTCTACTCATGACTTGCGAGAAAAATAGAGTTTCTATACTTCGATCTGTGGACTAGTAATCGTAGAAAACGTCTTTTTATACTTGACCCATTAGAACTATTAGTCCTAAAAATTTTTTCATTTCCGTTACCGTTATATCTGTTCACTTTTTTGCTCTTGATGAAATTATATATTTTTGCATGATCTGGTACTGATATCTGTTAGATTCCTTCACTATGTGCTCGAAAAAGTCTATTCCAATAAATAAATTGACGCTGACACATTTTCTGTAGAACTAAGCATAATTTTTATGCCGGGACTGCCTTCAAAAGGTTCCAAAATTATTGCTTTATCTTCTGTTGACCAGATATCATTGTCATCTTCAATGTTATTTGTATCGTCTTCGATGTTACTTATCTCGTCGTCTTCTGAATCACTACATCTTAGTGGCAATACAGAACCCCGCTTTCGAATTATTATATCGCTGCCATCACTTTCGTCACAAATATCACTTCCTGAATAGCTGTCAGAACAATCTGATAAATCGTCTAACAAGGAGAACCCGCGAAATTCATCGCTGGGTTTTGCTTCAAATGGCACGCAACTTATAGACCTTGACTAGTACATCATTATGCTAAATTATTAAATCCACATTCTCAATCGTTTTTAAGATATTTGCGATTAAAGTTTAAACAAATAGTTGCACACGTATATGTACCTGTGTTTTGCTTCACTTAACACTATTCCTACCGGGACCGGTCAATTGACCGTTTTTAAACTTTCAATTGAAATTTTCTACATTTAACGTAAGCGAATCGCCTTTAAACTTTATGACTTTTCCTAAAATATGTTTATGATACATTTTTCAATATTCACTTATTTTTTTATTGTTTATTTTCTGAGAAAAATTTGTAGTCTGTCTTACCTACCACGACTGGTCATTTGACCGGTGGTACGATTTATACATTTTTGTAATAGTTTTTCTCTAAGACTCAATGTCAAAATTATAAATTCGTTACAAACGAAAGGGAATGTAGTTGTGGCATGATTTTATCCTATAGGTGCCTTCCAGAAAATGGTTTACGGCACTTCCAAGTGTTTTCAGTTCTCGTTCGACTATCGGTTTATTTGCTTGATTGATCTGATACGGTCCACTTTCCCAAATTTTCTCACGTAATCTTATCTACTATGACGGAGAACAAAGAACTTATAACTAAGGGAAATGTATAGACGTCTTCTCACGAATTCAAATCAGTAGAGTCTTGCAACACGAACAGAGTGCATCGAAACGTGAACGTCACAAAGAGCATACTTGGCAGTCTTTTATCATTATAATTATTTTATAATATTTTATATCGTATTACGTGTTGTAAGTGTCATTTTCAAAATAGTGAACAAGACTAATAATACGTTACAGTAAGTTTCACCCTCAGTTCCTCTTGGAGAGTTTGTCACTATGAAATTAGCAAAACCGTATGTTGGATCTGGAAGAAATATAACCACGGACAACTTTTTTACAAGCCTATCTTTAGCAATAAAACTTTTGGCAAAAAAAACTACGATTGTTGGGACAATTAGAGCAAATAGAAAAGAACTACCAAGACTGGCAAAACTGAAAAACGACGACATGGCACTTTTCTCAACCAAACTCTATCGCTCAAATAATTGTATGTTGACAGTTTACAAAGCCAAACCAAGAAAGAAAGTTCTAATTCTCAGTTCAATACACAATTCCGTACAAATTGAAGAAAATGACACCCGAACACCGGAGACAATTCAGTTGTATAATAGCACCAAATTTGGCGTAGATGTGACTGACCAAATGGCCAGAAATTATTCGGTTAATTCTAAATCACGGAGATGGCCTTTGCAAGTATTTTTTAATATCTTGGATTTAGCCGGGATAAATGCATGGGTGTTATATAAAGAAACTACGGGAGGAGAAATTACAAGACAGGAATTTCTATTCCAATTGGCAGAAGGACTTGCCATCGAATACCAACAAGAGATAGACAAAGAAAATCAACCAATACCCATCGCAAGTACAAGTAGAGGTTCCCGTAAACGAAAAACATGTCAGATAAGGTATTGTAAAGATAATAAGGCGAATAAAATCTGTATAAAATGTAAAAAGTACGTATGCGGAAAATGTACAGTTGAGAAGCCTATTTGTAAAAAGTGCGACGAAAAAGAATAAAATGTAGTTTATGTACTCTTGAATAAAAGAAAATATATTTTTATACTGGCAAGCTAGCTATTGGTCTGCATTCAATATTGAAAAATATAAGTTGTGAAAGACCGGTCATTTGACCGGCCGCGGTAGGAATAGGTATACGTGAAGTGTCGGTAGGAATAGTTTTAAAACAAGCCGTCGGTAGCCAAGCTGGTAAGGGCGCAGACTTGTATTTTGGGGTCGTGTGTCCAAGTCCGTCTGTCCTTAATTTAATTTTTTTTTTTATTTCTTTTTTTTATTTTTTTCAAGTACGTTATGTTTACATTAATTTTTTTCTATTTTTTTACAATATGTTATATTTTTTTTATAAATGATATAATGTAAAATAATTTTATTGATGCATTTATATTATAAAACGTTTCAAATTTTTTTTTATTTGCAAACTTTACGAAAAATTAAAAAAAAGAAACTTATTTATTACGCATAAGTAATATAGTTAATAATTATAAGTAAATAACATATAACAAAAAATACGTTTTTCTTTTACTTTCGATCAGTTGAATTTATTTATTTATAATTATTAAATTATAAGATAAAAATATAGTCGCTTATAAAAATATTTCTTCAGAGAGAAAATTTATCTAACTGTTGTTTTTAGCTTCTACCAAAAAAAAGGCTTTAAACGACGGTATTTTTTCAAGGTATGTAGAAATCACAGCATTTAAACGGTGGCCGTTTCCAACTTTCTTAGACGACTTACAAGGAGGGTACACCAAATTCAAACCTAGTTTTTGCTTAAAATGGCATGCAACTTATAGACCTTGACTAGTACATCATTATGCTAAATTATTATACTCCGAATGCTCAATCGTTTTTAAGATATTTGCGATTAAAGTTTAAACAAATAGTTGCTCACGTATATGTACCCGTGTTTTGCTTTACTTAATATAAGCCGTCGGTAGTTTTTTTTTTTTTTTATTTTTTTTTTATTTTTTTTTAAAAGAATAATTTTTATTTAGCTATAAAAAGTACAAAAATACGTAAGTAAAGAATTATCAAAAAAAAAACTTAACAATATTTGGTCTGATATGAATTGCTATCTGAGATAGATCTCATCATAAAACAGTAGTAATTTACAATAGAAATATAGAAAAGTATTAGTCTAATACGCGGTGGTCCATTCTTATCTGGAACAGCAGAAAAAATACATTTATAATTAGATGTTAAAAATATAGCTACTACAAAAAACATCTGAATCACATTTTTATACTTAAACCTAGGAGTATAAGAGGTAGGAGGGAGTGGGAATGATAGGATAAGTTGTAGGAAAAGGGAAAAGACGGGAAGACGGATGGAAGGAGAGCTTAGAATAAGTTAAAGAGCTATATATACAAGGAAGTCACATAGTGACAAACGTGGAGAGCCTTTACAGGATTGGACTCAGGGTATACTAAGTGACTAGACGTTGGTTAGGATGTTGTTTTTCCCACAACGATCTTCTTCTTATTTCATCAATGTGTTTGGCGTCCTGGGTGAGCCACCAATATGCTTTTGAAAGTCTATGAGTGTCTCTCTTGTCGACATCAGGGAGTGCCGTCGAGAAGAGATTACGGGTGGTTGTATCCGGTTTCATGTTGATTGTTTTGTCTGTGCAATGTCTCCTGATGTGGTACAAGAATGGGAGATTATTCTCATTTTGTATCAGTCCGTGTTTGTCACAAAGAGTGAACAGTTCTGGTGGGATATATCCACTGTTGCATATGGCTGCGAAGTCGTCTTCATCAGGACAGCAGAACTTTTTGATAATTGGATTGTTTATCTTAGGGTAATTAGCATAGTTACTTCGGCACAATTTAATGATAAAGCAGTCCACTCTGGTGATGTTAGCCAGATTATATATTTTAGTATTGCTTACGTATTTCTTATAGTCCGATTCAGCCGATCGGACTATATACTTACTATAGTTACTATAGTTACTTTTATCGAGTGTAGTGTGCGTAAAAGTGTGAAACATAGTTTCGTTGTTATCATCGGGACAAGTAACTTCACTCTATTCGCATTGAACTAAATATACGTTTTGTCCATTTATAACTCACGGTGACGCAATGCGAAAAGATTTTCGTGGATTTTTGGGTTACATCGAGCGAAGAACGTGATCGTCACCGATTCGCTTGGATTTCATTATGCGTATCCCCACTTCTACCCCCTACCAACACCAACAACTTCAATTCTAGTCCCGAGAAACGTACGAGTCAAGATGGGATTATTGAGAATATTGTTCTTTCTGTTGATCGTGGTTTTCATTGATATCATCGAATCTAATCGTTGTCTTACCAAGTTAGAAGAAGTACATCCTAAACGATTGGTAGTATTCGATGGTCAAACAATTAATTTACGATTCGAAGTTTCCCGGAGAATAACTCAAAGATTAGTCACCCACGTAACGAAGATATTTTTGGAAGAGGTTCTTGGTTACAAGGATGTATCGATTATCGAGAAGGACGATGATTTTAATATTCATAACGTTTACGAAAGATTGTCTGATACTTTGACTTACGAACATAGAAGAGTGTCTCCTGACACTATGGTAAATATGGAGGTGTGGATATTACCACAAGAAGATACAATGCCGTTGTTGAACAAATACGAAGTTAAAGAAAGTGGTGCTATTGCACCACCAGGACACTTTGGTTGGTTTGTACCAGAGAAATTGTACAACATCGATGATACTTGGGTAGCATTTACAAATCGAGAAAGTGCATCACGTTTTGACGTTTCTGAATCAACTTTGTTACTTGTTAAAAATCATACGATGAATCCTAGTACGAAAAGATATTACTGTGAGACGTCGTTTTGTCAGAATGGTATGTACGTTCCTAAACAATGTCAAGATGTCAATGGAAAAGGGGATCAACCTTGTGCTTTATTATTGGCTGGTCATCTTGACATAACGTCTTTCGTTAAAGAAGATATCGATAGTTTAAATCTTTACGTCAAAGTAGCATGGGTTGGATCTCATCTAAGAGAATTGACTGAAACTTTGATCGAAAAATACACTCGGAATAATACCAGAGAAAAATCATTGGTCATCGTTCATTGGACACCGAGTACCGTAATACCGAACGAGAAAGATTACGTTAGCTTGAATTTTCCACGTTGCGGTACAAATAATACACAAATTGGTTGTGAATATGAATCTAAAAGATTGGTTAAAGTTGTTTGGAAAGGATTAGAATTAGCAGCTAAGTTTGCTTATGAAAGTATCAATCGTATACAATTTACTTCAGGGATGTATAAAAATTTGATAGAACGTTACAACAATTATTCGAGTAATGTTGACGAAACTAAGATAGCGTGCGATTGGTTAACCGATAATTTGGGTCATGCAAAGAACATCATAGAAGAAGTACGAGCTCAAACAAGGAAAGCAGCAATAGTATCTGGCTGTCTTAGAGACATAATTTGGCGCAACAAGTACATGAGCATCAACTGCAAGTCTCGTATTTACAAGACCTGTGTAAGGCCAATCATGTCATATGCCATTGAAGCAAGAGCCGAAACCGCTGCTACTAAGAGACTACTAAGGAGCACAGAAATGAAGACCCTACGTTCCATCTCTGGCAAAACACTGTTAGACCGCCATCGCAACGAAGATATAAGAAAAGAGTGCAATGTCCAAGATATAGTGCGCTGGGCCCGCCAAAGAAGGAGAGAATGGAGGGATCACGTTGCGAGAATGGAGAACAACCGTCTGCCTAAGATAGCACAAACACAGAAGCCAAACTCGAGCAGGCTACCGGGAAGACCTTGCAAACGATGGTGTGAAAGCTGGACCTCCTCCTCGCAGGAGGTATAAAAATACAGAAAGAATAAAAAAGTTGGAGAAAAAAACAGGACAATGTCCTAAACTAATGTAAGAAGAAGAAGCAATGTCGCATTGGATGCCGAAAAATGCTGATAAAAATATACTTTACATTGGTGGAATATTTCCAATGAGTGGTACATCCTATACAGCAAAATCTGTAGCAATTGCTGGAAAAATGGCTAAAGAGGCTATAAACGTAAATAATAGTATTTTTAGAGATTACAATTTGACGTTATTAGCAAATGATGGCCAATGTAAGACAGATGTAGTAATGAAATCTTTCATTGATTATATCGTTCATAATTTTTATGAAAAACTCGTGGATGTTCTTGGACCTGCATGTTCAGAAACAGTCGAACCACTTGTCGGTGTTGCAAGACATTACAAATCAGTGATCATCAGTTACAGTGCTGAGGGATCGAGTTTTAATGATTGAACTAGATACCCGTATTTCTTTAGAACGATTGGTGAAAATAGACAGTACAAATACGTTTATCTGTATCTATTTAAGCAATTAGGTTGGCATCGAGTTGCGTCCTTGACCGAAGATGGACAAAAATATACAGAATACATATCCTATATGCAGGACATGTTACGTGATAATGGTATTACGTTTGTAGCTAATGCAAAGTTTCCACGAGAATGGGATCCCGATATAATAACAAAGAGTCTCCAAGATCTAAAACAAAAACGAGCAAAGATAATTATTGCCGATGTTTACGATAAAGTTGCACGACAAGTCATGTGCGAGGCATACAAATTAGAATTGACAGCTGTCCAAGGATACGTTTGGTTCTTGCCTTTATGGTTACGATCACGATGGTATGATACCGATCAATATAATAAACAAGATGAACAGGTTCCATGTACTACGATCGAAATGACAAAGGCAATAAATGGTCATCTTAGTTTGCACCGTACTTTGCACCGGATGATGATATCATGCAGGAAGGTATAACAGTACGAGAATGGCGTTCACGTTACGAAAATTTGTGCAAATCTAAACGTCTAATGCCGTATAATTATGCTGGGTACACTTACGATGCTATGTGGACTTATGCTTACGCGATAGACAAATTATTAAAAGATACTTTTCCATAACTGTTGATCCCATATTCCATAGGACTGGTGCTGCATAAGTTAGTAGTGGTCTGATTAAAAGTTGGTAGCAGATGATTTTTGCTCTTGCTTCGAGGTTGCTGTTATAAAATATTCTGGAGTTTGCCTTGATGGCTATTTTGGCCTTATTTAATTGTATGCTATGGTGTTTGTTGAGACAAAGTAAATGATCCAGGGTCACTCCTAGATATTTGACGGTCTTTTTTTGGGGAATGACCAGTGTACTGTTATTATGATCTGTTACAGACATGATAGCTTCCTTGATTTTTTTGTCTTGCGATGCTTTAATGCGTTTGACCGGTCTACGAAAGAAAACAACTTCGCTTTTGAGCGCGTTTATTTTTAGGTTCCAGTTGGTGTAGTATTGGTTTATTTTGTTGATTCGATCTTGCAGTCTCTTAATCAACTCATCTATATTCGAGTCTGCACTGTAGATAACCCTGTCATCCGCGAATGAGCTTGAGAGGACTCCGTCAGAAAGCAGCTCGGCTTCGATGTTAGTTTCGCTATCGAAGATGTTGAATAGGATTGGCGAGAGTACCGTTCCTTGTTGCAATCCTTCGCTGACCTGAAAATCACTCCTGGAGAGGTTAGTGCCGTCCCAAGTGCGGAAAGATTTGCCCTCCAGCATGTCCATCAGCAGCAAGATAAGTCCTGTAGGGAATTTATATTTGATGAGTTTGAATATTAGCCCATTGATCCATACAGAGTCGAATGCTTTCTCGAGATCAAGAAAAACTGCTCCTACTATTAGGTTGCTTTGAATGCTATTAGTTGTGTCTGATAGGAATTTGTTTAGTGCATGTGTTGTAGAGTGTTTGTTTTTGAAACCAAACTGGTTATCCGGAATGATTTTCTTGAGTTCGCAGTAATAATCCAGTTGTTTTTTAATTAGCCTCTCATAGATTTTGCTAATGCTCATCGTGAAGCTAATTGGTCTGTAGCTTTGTGGTAATTCTGCATCTTTATCCTTTTTTGGTATGGGGAGCACTTTATCCATTTTCCACCTTGATGGGTAGTAGGCGTTATTGATAGCATTATTGAAGATGATGGTGTAGTTCATTATGAGTTTAAGTGGTAGATTCTTAAGAACCACCGTCGGTATATTGTCAAGACCAGATGAGGTTTTGTTTTTTAATTTTGCTAGAATGGTCGTGATATCTAGGATTTTGAAAAAGATGTTAAGTCCACAGACAACTTCTTTTGGATCGTATGCTGGATTTTCGGGGCTGAATTCAGTAAATGTCAGGTCTTTATTTCTTATCTTGTGCTTCAAGATGCGTAGATTGTTTACTGTGGTGTCCACTATCTTTTTAGTCTTGGTATTTGTGTTTGTATATCTGGGTGAATTGATGCTCTCTAAGTATTTGCCGATGATTAGAAGTTTATCTTCCGGATCTGTAAATATGACTGAGTTGTCTTCTATTAGGTGTTGGAAGTTGGTTTGAGCGTACATGCTAAGTTGGCTGTTATCTGCTTGAACTCGGAGAGTATCAATGCCCATAGTCTTTTTTGGCCTTAAGAATCTATTAATATTTGGGAAGAACTTATGTGGGTTTCTGTAGTCGATGTTCTTGACTTGGCCTTCCCAGTACGCAGTCACAGTCCTTCTAAACTCAGTCTGCAACAGCTTGTTAATTTTCCTTATCGTTTTTTTGGTTTTATTGTTACCTTGACGACTGTAGGGGGTGTTTCTAAATAGCCTGGTGAGAAGAAATGATTTGTAGGAGTGCAATTTTTTGATGGTTTTATTGACATATTTTTGATAGTAGTTGGTGGCTCCTGGTGTGTTCTTGGGGATAGTTATTTTTATTGCCTCAGTGATAATTTTTTCAATATTGTAAACTAATTAATACTTCGTTCCACTTCTGATAATCGTAAATCAACACTTAATCCGTTCGTCCCTTTCCATAAGATACATAAGGTGCGTAAGAAGGGTTTCGTAAGAGAACTTCAGAGACGACTGTTTCGTATTGATATAGATATATATTTATTTCATAACGACTCACAACTCCAACATAATACTCCCGATTCTTTCTCGACTAACTCGTAAGACTAATCCGTAAAAAGTGAGCCCCGACCCTTGGTCTGCGCCCCTTATGTCCCTTTCCCTCTAACGCCGCAGCGTCGCCTTTTTTTTCAAGTGGTCCGCATACTGCCCATGTTCTGTATACGTTTATCTTAAGATATCGATATCCCAAATAAACATCAGCATGACTCTCACACTTATGCAGCCACTAGACGCATTCAAACCTACATCTCCTAGCAATAATAACATAAGCAAAAGCCCAGACGTTTACAATATTAAGTATATATTGGTCAATTTCATATATTGACAAGTTTCTGTCGTGTGGAATGCTGTTCTGGTTTTGAATGTTTTTTTCTAAATAGTTGTTAAATTTTCTCCAGTTTGCCTTTTTGTAGTTGTAATGTTGCGGTGAGGCTGCAATATTGGTAAAACTTATTTTATCTGCTTTGTCGAGGTAGATAGTTAGTGTGATGGCGTTGTGGTCACTATCGTACGGTAGAGTTGCTATTTTACCATCTACAAGATTCACCGTATGAAGTCGCATATCCATTATGCAGTGATCCAGAAAAGATCCTGCCTTAGGATATGTTGGCTTGTCTGGTGAAATAAGCGTTGCTTTGTATTTAATGGCGTTTGCGCACATCCAACTGTCTAGTTGTCTACTTCTGGTGTTTGTGATAGTGTCATTCCATAGTGTGTTCCTGGCGTTAAAATCTCCTGCTATGATGTATTGAATATTAATGTTTTGTAGTTTATATTCGTCGGTCCAGTTTGTTTAGCTCTTGTATGAATTTGTTCGAGCAGTTTTGTGTTACGTAGATGCTGATTAGGAGTAATGTAGCTGTTGAGTTTATTTTGACTTTTATTGCTGTGTGTTCAATGATCTTGTTGTTTCTGGTGCTAGGGTGGCGAATAACTTGGAATTTAATTTTATT
The DNA here is from genome assembly GCA_023678845.1 of Mischocyttarus mexicanus. Classification (NCBI taxonomy): domain Eukaryota; kingdom Metazoa; phylum Arthropoda; class Insecta; order Hymenoptera; family Vespidae; genus Mischocyttarus; species Mischocyttarus mexicanus. The sequence goes on along the minus strand of JACGTP010000059.1, from coordinate 28,040 downwards.
GTTGATCGCTATGGCTGTACCTTCTCCCCGTAGTGAGTTATGTCGGTCTGTTCTTATTAACTGGTAGTTTGAAAGGCAAACTGTGTTTGGCGTTTAGTTTAGTTTCCGAGATAAGACAGATGTCCAAGTGGTGGTCATCTAGGAATTTTTGCAGATCATACCTTCTCTTAACCGTGCGAATGGAATTGACGTTAACGGCGGCTATTTTTAGTACGTTGTTGAATTGTGAAGTCATTACGAGTCGGCATATAAGTGTAACATGATTGTGTCGATTCTAATTGCGTTGTTTATGATCTTTTCGTTTATTCTTTTCAATTCCGCAAGGATTTCGTTTTTGAAATTATTTAGCTGTATAATGATGTTGTTGGCTCCTTGATTGTCACAGTTGCTGGTACTCTCGCTGTGGTATCTAGGATTAGTAGCTTCCCTGATAATTGGTTTCGTCGGTTGCACCATTTGAATGAGTGGAGGATTTGAGTTTGCTCGGGAGGTCATATTTGCATAGCTCATCCCCGGCATTATTACCTTGTTAATAGCAGCTAGCCTGCGTGCAGCTGCTTTTTTTTTTGGTTCAGGCTCTCCTGAACTAGTTTGGTTGTTATTTTTATCATTGGGCAGCCTTTGTATGCTGCTAAATGCCCATATTTGTCGCAATTAGTGCAACGGAATTTGGTTTTGTCCGTCTGGTCTTTGTTAGGGCATTCGCTCACTTTGTGGCTGCCAGCGCATTTGGGGCAAACTGCTTTTAGGTTGCAGTTTGCACTGGCGTGTCCTACCTTTTGGCAGTTTCTGCATTGGAAGATAGGTGGCCTTTTGAGTCGCTCCCACCTGCACCTTTGATTGAGTAGGTTTTTACATTTCCACAGTGGGGCTGTCAAACTGTTATGGTTTAGCGTCACCAGGAAGTGGTATTTGACTGGATTCGCTTTGTTGAAAATGAGTTTGCTTATCTTGTCGATAAACACTCCTTCTAATTTTAAGTTGGAGATTGCCTCCATGACCTCATCTGCGTCGAAGCCGCCTCTGATGCCCTTGAGCACCAGTGTTTTTCCCTTAAGATGTCGAGGGGTGAATGTATAATATTGTATATTTTCTTCTTTGAGCATTGACAATGCCTTGTCATGATGCTCAATGTTGAAAAAATTGACGATGATTGTTTTACCGTCGAACTCTTTTAGTGAGAAACTATTCTCTGGAAAGTTTCTGTTTCTTAGGAACTTCCTAGATTCTTTAATGCTCGGTAGGACCGCATATATTGGTGGGGGTTTAAATCTCCTACTCCTATCAGGTGCGTTAGCCTGCTTTGCCTTATTGGCTCTTTCCGTAAGTGCGCTGCTGTCCTTGTCAGTTGCACTCGTTTCCATCTCACCCGCTTCGTCTAATGATTCGAAAGAGTTGTGCATTTTGATTGGCGGTTGCACTGTCGCCTTGCGGGTCTTGGCCGTCTTGCGTGGGTCCTTAAAGCCATCGCTTTCGTTCGAGGGTCCGGCGCCAAAGGTCGAGCCCTCCGACGAAACGCTACTGTTTCTGCTCCTAACCTGTACAAGGTTAGGTTTAACCTCCATTTTAGAGTGTTTTAGCACCTCAGGATAGCCCTTTGTGCTATAGCCCTTATAAAACTCTTTGAGTTGTCTTCTTAATTTTGGGTCACACCAACTATCACTTACTTCTGAGCTTGGGTGTTTTCTTTTTGCGCTCATGATGTTCGGTCTAGCGACCGGGGGCGTGGGCCCCTCTCTTCGCCACGTAGCCACACTTCACGCGGTGTGGGATATGCGTAAAGGAGAAAAAGAAACGGTAAAAACTTAATTAATTAACCGACACAGTTACGTTTTGTAAACTATTTTTGAAATAATTAACACTAGAATAATTTTGAAATCTCGGCGCTCCCACATCGATGATGCTCGTGCCGTTGCCGAACAGAGAAATGAGCCGTCGGTAGTGAAGCTGGTAAAGGCACAGACTTGTATTTTGGGGTCGTGCGTTCAAGTCCGTCCGTCCTTAATTTAATTTTATTTTTTTTATTTCTTTTTTTTATTTTTTTCAAGTACGTTATGCTTACATTAATTTTTTTCTATGTTTTTACAATATGTTATATTTTTTTTATAAATGATATAATGTAAAATAATTTTGTTACTGCATTTATTTTATAAAACGTTTCAAATTTTTTTTTATTTTGCAAAATGTTATTTACTTATAATTATTAATTATATTACTTATGCGTAATAAATAAGTTTCTTTTTTTTAATTTTTCGTAATGTTTGCAAATAAAAAAAAATTTGAAACGTTTTATAAAATAAATGCAGTAACAAAATTATTTTACGTTATATCTTTTATAAAAAAAATATAACATACTGTAAAAACATAGAAAAAAATTAATATAAGCATAACGTATTTGAAAAAAATAAAAAAAAGAAATATAAAAAAAAAAAATTATATTAAGGACGGACGGACTTGAACGCACGACCCCAAAATACGAGTCTGTGCCCGAGTCTGTGCCCTTACCAGCTTCACTACCGACGGCTTATATTAAGAGAAGCAAAACACGGGTACATATAAGTGAGCAACTATTTGTTTAAACTTTAATCGCAAATATCTAAAAAACGATTGAGCATTCGGAGTATAATAATTTAGCATAATGATGTACTAGTCAAGGTCTATAAATTGCATGCCATTTTAAGCAAAAACTAGGTTTGAATTTGGTGTACCCTCCTTGTTAGAGCGTAATTCTTGGGATAGATTATTAGGATATATTTTAAATTAAAGCTAAACATTCTTCCTATTATTCTGTAGTAAATTTTAAACTAGGCGCTAAAAATATTGTCGCTTGTAAAACTATTTCTTTAAAATAAAGAATTTTGAAATTGAGGTTTTTAGCTTACACCGAAAAAAAGCCTCAAAACTATGGGATTTTTTCGGGGCAGGCTAAAATCAAAGAATTTAAACGGTGAACGCTACAAACTTCCTTAGATTGCCTCGTTCGTATTTCTTGGGACAAATTATTAAGAAATATCTTAAATTGAAGCTAATGATTTTTCCTATTATTCAGTAGTAATTTTTTCTCGGGGCGATAAAAATATAGTCGTTTGTAGGGCTATTTCTACAGATAGAAGAATTTATAAATCAAGGTTTTTGCTAAAAGCGACAAAAAAGTATCGAAACTTTGGAATTATTTCTAGGTATGCTAAAATCAGTACATCTGAACAAAGAACACTTCCTACTTGCTTAGATTGTCCAGTTCGTATTTCTTGAGTTAAATGTATTAGAAAAGTATTAAATTATAGCTAAGGGTTTTTTTTTTCATTCAGTAATAATTTTATAACAAGGCGATTAAAATATAGACGCTTGTTGGGCTATTTCTGCAGAAGGAAGAATGTTCAAATCAAGGTTTTTTCTAACAGCGAAAAAAAGCCTTGAAACTATGGAATTTTCTCGGGGTCTCCTATAGTCAAAACATCGTAACAGTGAATGCTACAAACTTCCTTAGATTGCATCGTTTGTATTTCTCGACCCAAATTATTAAGAATTATTTTAAAATAAAGCTACGGGTATTTCCTATCTTTTAGTAATAATTTTTTAACGGGGCGATAAAAATATAGTTGCTTGTAGGGTTATTTCTGCAGAAAGAAGAATTCTGGAATCGAGGTTTTTGATAACAGAGAAAACAAAGCCTCAAAACTATGGAATTTTTTAGGGATCTGCTATAATCAAAGGATCTGAACGGTGAACGCTTCCAACTCCCTTAGATTGCCTAGTTCGTATTTTTTGGGACAAATTAATAAGAAATGTCTTTAATTATAAGTAAGGGTTTTTCCTATTATTCAGTAGTAGTTTTTTAACGAGGCGATAAAAATATAGTCGCTTGTGGGGTTATTTCTGCAGAAAGAAGAATTTTCAAATATAGGTTTTTGCTTACAGTGAAAAAAAAGCCTCGAAACTATGGAATTTTTTCGTGGTATGCTAAAATTGAAGCATTTGAACAGAAGAAATATCTTAAATTAAAGCTAAGAATTTTTCCTATTATTTACAACAGTAAATTATGTTGATAGAAGTGTACCTCAATCATTTGAGGAAGCGTTAAATTGTGAAAAGCATGGGAAGTAGCAAAATAGGAAATATCAATGAATGACGAGATTAAAAAATTAAATGAAAATAAAACCTGGGTGCTAGTTAATAAAAGAAATGGTAAAGATATTATTGGTTCTAAATGGGTATATATTAAACAGTAAAATGGTAGATTTAGGGCTAGATATGTTGTCAGAGGGTTTAAACAGAAAAATGTAATTGATGATATTTTTTCTCTTGTTGTGAGAAATCAAGCTATACAGTTTTTATTATCCTTCTGTTGCATAAATGGCTTAACAATTGAAGTAGCAGATGTTGATTCAGCCTTTTTGTATGGTGATGTACTTTCGGAAGTATATATTGAACAGCCTAAAGGTTTTTGTGATGGCACAGATAGAGTCTTGAAATTAGTGAAGTCAATGGATTGTCTCAGTAAGAGTCCACGAGATTGGTGTAGATACTTTAATGAATATGTAGAAAGCTTAGGATTTAGAAAAAATGATGTTGAATTATGTTTATATGTACACGGTGCAGAAGATGATAAAGTCTACTTTATGAACTATGTTAATGATATAATCATAAGTCTTAAAAATAAAGGAAAAATTAAAGTTATTAAAAAATTGTTGGGTGAAAATTTAAAAATCAAAGAGACAGGTGAAATTAAAGAATACTTAGGTATCGAGTTACATTATAACATAGAACAGAATGAAATGAAATTAAGTCGGAGTAACTACATAGAAAAACTAGTAAAAAAATATGATGTAGTGAATAGTAAACGTTATAATACACCAATGGAAACTAATTGTAAGTTGAATATAGAAAAATCTGATTTTTGCGATAAAAATATTATGTATAAAAACTTACTAGGGGCTTTGTTGTATATTAGTTCAAGGACAAGATCAGATATAAGTTATAGTGTAAACTACCTTAGCCAATTCCAATATTGTTATACTAGTACGCACTTTAAATATGCTTTGAGAATCTTGAAATATTTATATGCTACCAAAAGTTTAAAGTTATATTATAATAAAAATGAAACTTGTTAAACTATTGACTGTTATGTGGACGTTGATTGGCCAGGTGATAATTCAGATAGAAAGTCAACGACAGGATATGCGATCAGATTGTATGGAAACTTGATCTATTAGAAGTCGCGAAAACAGAAAAGTATTACCAAAGCGTCAACATATGCCGAATATGTAGCATTATCGGAAGTAGTAACTAAAGAAATATATAAAAGAACTATTAAAAGAACTTGAAATTGAACTAAAAAAACCGATTAAAATATACGAAGATAATTCAGGTGTAATAAATATTGCAAAGTACGGTAACTTTACGAAAAACTCAAAACACATTAAAAATCACTATCACTATGTACGTGAAAGTGTAGCACAAAAGGTTATTGATGTAATCAAAGAAAACTGAAAATAATTTAGAAGATATATTTACAAAAGCTTTATTAGTCCAGTCAAATAAGCATTTTGAAAGAATGTTGCTCCGACCTAACAGCAACAAATTTTAAATTGTCCGGAATGTGGTCTACATTAAAATGTGCATAATGCGTATTCCGAGAAATGTGTGCTTTTTGCATAAAAAAATCAAATTGTGAAAAAATCTGAAAAAATCGCGTTTTTCCGTAAATCTTAGCTTATAATTTGGAAACTAATAGTTTTTGGTAAAAAATATTAAAGCACAGTAGTATTAAGCTTCTAATATTGCAAGAATTTTTTATAGTAAAAAAAAACTTAAGCCGCCATAGCGCTTGTTTCGTTCCGGTTTATCAAAATAAAAAAAAATTATGTTTCTAAATAGTATAGAAGTCGAGATATCGAAGTTTTAGGAAGCTTTACCATTTTAAAGTCGCGCGGTCGAGTTTGCTACGCTGCGAGCGAGTCTCGTTCCGCTACGAACGCCTCTTCCCCTTTCAGCGCACGGCCGTGATCGGTCGTGCTCGACTCTTCTCCGCTCAGTGAGTAAGACTTCAGAAATGATTTTGTATATGAAGTTAAAGTAATTGTTCGTTAATATTTTATAGATTGAAAGCTGACGATTAACACTATAGATCGCTATAAACAAAATAGCTGTACCTATGTTACTATTTATGTTATCAAATGCAGACTTTGAAGCAACGTCACTCACAATCTACAGTGCGAAAAATAACGAATTGTGACTCAAAAGTTGCGTTTAACCAAGACCTTTGCTTTTGTCGTTTTAAAATCTCAAGAAGTTGATTATTCGCTTCTTGGCGAGCTTAATTTAACAAATGCCGCAAATTGCCGTTTTCTTTAAAAAATTCTCCTAGCCGTATTAATTAATATTTTTAAAAAGTGAAATATAAATATTATTCTTTTGCTCTCCTACAATGTATAAAAAAATCAGGAACTATATAAGATTGTTACTTTTGGCGGTGCGATTGATCAAAGAAACCAATTTTTTTTAATTAACTTATGCTTTTTGCAAAAAGTATTGAACTTACAAAAACAAAATTGAACGTACTTATTTTTAATAAAGTACTGTTACTTGTTCGTAAATATCATGAAAATATATAATAGTTAACTATAGAAAAACATTTCGTAAAAAAACAGCGTTTCTAAAATTTTGTCTTTTTACGCTACCGCCATTTGCAAGAAAACTATAGCAATTTTGCATATCGCACTTTTTCCACTTTAAAAAGAATTTCATAAGGAACAAATTATTCTAAGTAAATTTTTTACCAAAAACTATTAGTTTCCGAGATATAAGCTACGCTTTACGGAAAAACACGATGTTTTTCGAATTTTTTCACATTTTAATTTTTAATGGAAAAAACTCGCATTTCTCGGAATACGCATAATGCACATCTTAATGTGGACCACATTCCGGATCATTTAAAATTTTTTGCTATTAGGTCAGAGCAACATCAATTTTTAGCTCAAAATCCGGCTAGATGGACTGGACTAATTGTTTTTTGAAAGTAAACAATTAAAATTTAACAAAATGACGGAGTTTTTAAAACAAGTTTCTAATTTCATGCGAAAATTCGATGATTTTCAGTCTGCCAAAACTACATTTTTTTTTATTGAAAAACTAGTCGGGTTATTGTGCATAGAGACATATACAAAATAAACAAACAAAAAATCAAAACAATCGGATGATTTGTTTTCGAGTTACAACTGCAACAAATTAGAAAAATGTAGTTTAGAGAAAATACGCATTTAAAGTTCAAGTCACTGATTTGATTTTTGATGAACAGCTGCTCTTCAGATGGTTGTAAATCAAAAACTATTTTAGATTTTCATTTAAAATTATAGTATGTTATGTTTGAAGGTGTAAAACAAAAATATGTAAACATTATATGTTTTTGAAATATGTAAACCAAAAAAATATAATTTTTTCAAAATTGCACACTAAGTGTGCCCCCCCCCCTTATTATAGAATAAATTTGTTATTTCATTTATAAATTACACTATGGAAATTATTTTCAGTTATGTATAAAATATTAGGAAACACTCACAATCAGAGAAAGATCTAACGTGTAGAAACCAAGCTCATAATACTTACATATAATTAATAAATTATTTGATAAGCCAAACATATTATATTTAATGGTAAAGTAAATATATGTAAACGTAAAAGACAAGTATCTATCTATGTATATGTTTACCAGTAAATACATAGTACGATAAAAGAAGACGAGACATCACACATATTAGCATTAACAGATACATTTGTATCATTGTATTTATCATACGGATATTATATTTTAAACTACAGAAGGTTATTGAAAAGTAAATCTTTCAAATTGTACCGCTCTATTTTAAATTCGTTCTTTTTTATTTTTACAAGTGTGAGATATTTAAAAAAAAAAAAAACAATAATTATTTATAATAATAATTTTTATATAGAAATAAATTATTTATTAATCGTAATTAATTAAGATTTTTGAGTTTTTACTAAACCGATAAAAAAAAAGTATAATTTTTGTTGTTTCCTTTGGCACTCCGAACGATTCTGGACGTTGATCACTAATAAATCTTCACTAATAAATACCGATATAAAATAAATAAAATATATAATAAATATACAATTGATATAAAATAGATAAAATTCACTAAAAAATACGATATTCAATCATCACTAATAAACTTGAATGTCCTCTGAGAGGGAACATCCAAGTGATATGTTAGAATTACGATGTCCCTTGAGAGGGGACAGCGGAGTGCAAAGGGTTAATATATGTTTGGTCTCGTATAACGAATATATAAATATGTATCACTCTTTACCAGTACACACACTCGACTCACGTATGCATATCACTTGCATAGGAAAAAAAACACGCACATGCGTATACGGGACGGGAAATAAATTACGTACTTGATCTAATATCGTTGTTGTTTTTTTCAATGTTCGAAGAAGACTAACGATCATAATGAAAAGTAGTTACGAATACATTCGACAGGTACCGAACATATACGAAGGTCAATAACAAATCTAACGACGAAATAAAAACATTCGGTTGTCGACACCTGTCGAGGAGTAACGAAGAGAAGCGAACAAAACATTCTAACGCTAATCTAAGCCGGTAGTTAAGGAATGTTTTTCTACGTGTATTTCATATATAACGAATTTCCTAGAATTTACCGAGAGATACACGAACATAGCCGATTTTGAGCTCTTTTGACTCGGACGTGCACCTTTACCTATGTTTCTTTCAATACATTCGATACGTATGGTATTATTGCTATGTTTTTTTACAGCTGACCTACTTTTGTATCGTTGACCTACTTTTATATCACTGACCTATTTATCTTACCAGTGATCTACTTTTCAACAGATTTTATCTATTGTTACGTCACAACTGACGACTGTTTTTAAGTATTGGAGCTAAGCCTGTTGTGGCCACTCTGCATTCACCGAGTTTAGCCGGGACCAGGCAGGTTCGCTCTTCCGAAGATCAATCAACAACAAATATGGCAACAAGCGCGCGTCTGATGGAATTTATAAGTAGGTTGGGGAAAGGAAGATGGTGATCGGAAGTCAATATCGCCAGGAGTTTTAGTTATAATTTCGTTTATATAATATTTAATACTTACAAAGAAACAAATAGTTCGCAGATGGTTTTGTTTGCAGCAAATGTTCTTTTAACCGCACACCGGTGCGGTTTGTTGAGCCGGTGCACCTGAACCTCAGATTTGGAGTAAGAAACTAGGTTTTAAACGATTTGAAGGTTTTTTGGAGAAAAGACGGAAAACTATGTGACGTACTTTTAGACCGCGTTGTGTTTTTGAAGAAGAAGAGAACTGCCTTGAATTGATTGAGGCTCGTTATATACCCTAAAATTAGTGGGAGGGGTAGGCGATTACCTCCTTTCCTACATATGTTTCTCAATTGTCCCATTTTATATGCTTATTTTGGGCTTTTAAATGCTTATTAATTGCTTACTCCAGTTCTAAGGTTCATTTACATAATTCTTATTCTTAATGTTTTTTGCAGGCTAAACGCTATATGATACGTTTAGCCTACTTGGGTCTGCTGGCTCATGGCAGTGTGCGTTCAGGAGTTCAGTGTTCTGCTACGCCAGCATTTCGCAAGTATCTCGAAATAATATTATGTGATTGTTCTGCAAAATTCTTTTATATATTATTATTGATAAATGATCTCATCGATAAATTTATGTCTCACGCGCGATGCCTCTTCCGATGGCCCAATTATTACGCCACACCGCTGGACATAGCATCGCTCGTGAGCTAGTTTACTACTATAGCATAGCTAGACGTGGCGGAACGTCACACTATTCTTAATTATTATTTATACAGATTACTAAAGCTATTATAAGAATAAGAAATTACTTTTTACTACAACTTATATTTATATAATTCATAAATAAATCTGTGTATGGTATAAGTCGATTATATTCGATTAAAATTATGAAAAAATAATAGTTCAATATATTTGAAATTGGTGAAAATGACTACATAGTTCGATTTATTTTTTTTACAGTTGATTCAAAAGAGAAATTTTTTACCGTGTTGTTGGACATTTTTTTGTAATCGGACTTTCGACGGAGGTACTCGAACGTGTAAATTTGTTTATTATTGACATGAGCTACGTACGACACACTACGGTGACAGATAGGAACTACTATTGTGTTTAATCCGAATAACTTTTGATTACACACACGTTTGTGTTGTACCTTGCGTTGTTGGAATCAGTATCATGGTTTGAATTCTAAGGAACACATTTCATTATTCCACAGTAAAATTTAACATCTTCTTTTCGTAAGTATACTAATAAATAAAATAATATATATTTAATGAAATTAACATCTCTTAATATATTCGTTTTATCTACAATTTTTATATGTCTTTGCATTATAAGTTTTATTTTTTTTTTTAAATGTATACATAGTGAAAAAAATATTGTATTAAGACGTTGTATTAAGTTAATAATTGTTAATAATTATTTTATTTAATTAACAATGTTTGATAAACAATACGCTTCACTTGACGCGAAGTTTTGATCATGTTTCCTTATTATTACGAAATTAAAAATTGTTAGAGAATTTTTAGGAATTATTTTCTTTGAAATAAAAGGTAATGATTGTTTATAAATAAAATATTCCAAGCTGAAATTATAACGTTCTTTGAAAATCTTAGTATTTCGATGTTTGACAAATAACTTATGGTACTAGCACGCAAAAGTATTATTATTTTTCGATAATTTTTTCTTATATTTAATACTGGATTTTAAAAAGTTTTTCTTATATTAATTAATTTTTTTTATTGAAACATGTTCGGGAAATAATTGTTTAATCGATAATACTCTCTTTCAAAAGTTTAAAAGTAAAATATTTTAAATTAAACATAAGAACAAAAATAAAATCAAGGTCAAAAATGAAATATTAAAAATATAATAAAAGATTTAATAAATTAAGGTAATTTGTTGCCTAAAACTTTGCAGGATTTCACTGAACAATGAGTTTAAGGAATATAAAATGACTGTTAAATCAAAATAATATAAAAACAATTTCTATAAAACTGTATTTCAAGCAAATGGAATACTACTACTCTGATTCATACAGGATACTCTTTTAAGAAAGAAATCAAATGTCATCAATAAAAAAAATAAATACCCAGTAAGCACAAAACGTTAATATGACGTTCATTTTAGGTCATTTTTTTGACGTAAAATTTTTACGTTAATATGACTATAATCTGACGTAAAATCTTGCTGTAAGAATTATGACCTTAATCTGACAAAATTTACACCACTTTTTGATGTCATTTCGATGTTGTAATTTTTTCATATTATTTATGTCATAAATAAGCCATACAATTTCATGGTGTAAAATCATTGGTTGTATGTTATGTCGACAGATGGGATGCGAGTATAACTCGCCGCCAAATAACGCGTGGAAAGGGCGTTTTTTCGTGAATCGCGCGGAAGTTTGGTTAGTCAGAAAAATCGCAGTTAATCGAAATTTTATGAAAGAAACTTATTTTATTTTATTTTTTTTATTTACTAAGTACGTATTTTGACATTTCCAGTGACAGACTGCAAAAAACGTAAAAATACGTTGCCCGCACGGTAAGTGTTAAATATGACATATAACCTCTTCGGACTCTGTGCACATTGCACATTTTTATCTCTCTCTTTTTTATTTTAACTATTGCTACTACCATTTAAAAAAAATTATTTTTTAATTAAGTAATAAGGCAGTTTATGATTATCAAAATGATTTAAGATAAGATTGATGCAGTCTTAACTATTATGGGAACACTTTCATCACAGATGAAAAATTTGAAACAAGGACTGACGGCACATAGTGGTCAAATATGTCGAATGTTAACCGTGCCATTTTAGAAAATATAAGACAAAAATTACCACTACACACTCAGAAATCAGTTTCTGATTTCGAGTAAAAATTATCGACTTATACAGAATATCACGAAAGAAAAAAGATGAATCGAAAAAGTACATGTATATAAGTTCCTTCTTTAATTTCCTAGTGTATTGTTATTAAAATATTGTAATGTGTATAATATTGAAGTAATTATAATTTTTTCAGATGTGATATTGGAGAAATTTCCTACGTGAGATAGTGCTGCATTTTCCAAAACGGGTAGTAATTAGTTCCGATTAGGAAGCCAAAGAGCTTCTAAACACAAGGCGAAGTGGTGCCAAAAGATTAAAATATCATCTACTTAACCCCATACTATAAAAAAAATTGCAAGGAATTACTACATTAATAATAGAAGTTACATACATAAGTTCATTATGTAGATCTACAAACGAATGCTTTGTGATAGTCTTTTCAAGACGATAATTTTAAGTATTGAATCTGTAATATTATTTATTTTGTTTGTATTCTTATTTTTATTTAATTTTATTTGTAATAATTTGATTTTCAATTAAAGGATTTTAAAATTTGAAATTTTGCCGCCGAAAAAAAAAAATTTAAAAATCCCTAATATTCTGAAATTCCCTATACAATACTAGAAAAAGAAAGTCATTTTTCAGTCATTTTTATGTCATATATAAGTCATATTTGTGTCAGAATTATTCGTCAAAAAGTGCGAAATAGGGACCTTCACATGACTTGTTTCAGAACTGATTTCTTACGTTCAAGATTATTTTTCATGACGTCAAATTGACATCATTTTTACGTAAATGTGTTTACTGGGTAGATACAACAATCCTGTTACACATCATTAGTAATTTTATAAACATTTTGTTATCGAGATTTATATCATACTGATGGATGGTGATGAGGCGTTTTTGAATTCAATCGGCACACATTGTATATATAAGTATTTAAACACAACTATATAGGATACATAACTGAACAATACGAATAGACGGATTATTCGCGAGAATACGCGTGGCGTGTCAATCCAACGCGAGCGTGAGCAAGCAAGCCAGCGAAAAGACACGTAGCAACACACACGTAAAAGGATAGAGCCACAAAGGCGTCATCTGCTCTAGCGCGAATTACAAACACAAAGCACTTTTAGATCTATCTCTAACACATACAAAATATATTTTTTTTATTACATATATTTTACTTAAAGGTAAAATATAAAAATGGAAAGATACAAGTATCTATATACTAACGCCACAGATAACATGTATATATTTATATATAAATAGATAAATATGAAGAATATAATAACTGAGATATGTAAGAGTGTAAATGTATTTGTATTATTTCTATACAATGTTACAGTAATATCATTACTTTTATTTAACAGACAATAAATTGGTAAATATTCAACACGATTGCAACGTAAATTTACAGAAAAATAAATTACTTTATTTTTAATTAATGATTTCTTATTGCAGTTTTTTATTAAACAATCACGAACTACTCATTGATTTCAATGGTGTACAAATATTAAAGAATAAATATTCATTATTGTAAATATAAGAGCGTAATTTATCTATATCCCACATTATTATTAAACTGAATATAAAAAATTTCATTACGTTATCATTATCATCGTCAATTTATAGGGACATATTTTCTAATTAATCGTGTAACGAAAAATTTCAAATTGTGTTTGTTTAAATTACAAATTGCGTTAGATACACTGCGGTCATTAAAAGGAACTAAGTTCGGTATTTACTTTTCATATTTTCTGTTTATCATTTAATTGTAACGTGTTCTTAATATTGGTATAGACAGTTCGAATGAAACGAAAAATATTTTCTTTTCTTTCAAAACAGACTCCAATATATATTTCTGGTAAATACAATTTTCGGAAAATAATATGTTTATATGTATATAGTGAATAGTTTTAATGTTTAAAAAAAATAAAGTAAATATCAAACTTCGGTATAATTTTGTTACTAAAATAGTAGAAACATATTAACGGTTAAACGTTTTACTAAAACATTGTTTGTAGTTTACAATAGAGTAGATTTATTTTCTACTTCTTAAAAAATATATGCAAAATAATGTAACTTCTAAAAAGAGACATCGAGATTTATTTTTTTTTAATTTTTATAATATTTGAACGTTTAAACATATTACAACGTTCTTATAAGTTTTGAGAACTGAATACAAATATAGTAAACTGTACTGACATTACTAAGTTTCGTAACATTGTTAGTGTCTCCAAATTCGTAAAAATTGTTATTCACAATAGCATGCATATAGTAATACTATCTTCAGTGTAATAGGATTTATGTTACTTTCAATATAAAAAAAACACAAATGTAGATTTTATTAATAAAAATAATAAATGTGAATCCTATAAAGACGATAAAAAAAGGATTAAATATAAAATTTATATTTGTGTAACAAGAGAAAAATTAATAAACAAATTAAGATAACTCCAAAATTAATTATACAGAAACTAGAGAAAGACCTTATCTTCAAAAAACAATAATACAAAATAAAGTTTTATTAATTAACAATTATAAGATCAATATTTTTGTTTCATGAACGATAAATGATATGATTTTTTCTTGTTAAAAAAAAAAAAAATAATAATTAATCATAATCATAATTTTGTATAATCTTCAATTAAAAATTTTTTCACTGTGTATATTTTAATTAAATTTTTATAGCTCAATTGAGTTTTCGTAAATTATTATTGAATTTATTTTTATTTGTAAATACTATTTTTTCAGAACATAAATTAAATAATTGGCTAGGCTATTTTCTATCGTACACAATCATACTAATATTTGAAGAATTATCTTATTGTACTAAATATGTCTAGTACGATTAATAGATTGACTAATGACGATGCTTTACGTTTAGTATTTAGTTTTCTCAATGAAGAAGAACTGCGTACTGCCTCTTTGGTTTGCAAGTATAATCATATTAACTATTTATAAAATAAATGTGTTTTATGTTGCTTTTGATGATTAAATATTAGGTGTTGAAATTAACTCGTAGTGTTTTAATAAAAATATATTTTGCTTTGGATGGTTAAATATTAGGTGTTGAAATTAACTCGTAGTGTTTTAATAAAAATATACATTACTTGTCTTTCAAATAAAAGTCACTAAAAAACATGCAAACCACTTTAGACACGTATGCTCAGCTAAAGCATGTTCATCATTAACTTCCTCCAAAATCCGATGACCTTCTGCAGCACTTTTATTCATATTGTAATAGTCCCCGCAAAAACACTTTATCTGACATAAACTTCGACATATTTAAATAATTGAAAAATAGGATATGTGTCGTTAAAAAAACACGTAATGATAGCTGATTTAAGATAAATTTTTCTCTGAAGGTAAAAACAGAATACTGTAATACTCACACCATCTCTCGTAAAACGCTACGAATTAATTCTAAAACCTAATAGAAAAGTTATAATTCTTTATCATTCGTCTTGTTGTATCAAAAAATTTATTAAAAGGTAATTAATCGAGCATAAAACAGAAAGTTTTTTTAATGGTAACAGAACTTGGAATAATATTGGTAAAGAGGTAAATAAGAGGAAGGAGCCAATATGTAGAATAATGACCAGTAGAAATATGTGCAAAAAAACGAGAGTTTATTCTAAAATAAGAACAGTGCTGCAATGTCTCGAAGAAAATGCACTCTTCTGTATGTTTATGTCAAATACCGTGGAAGAAAAAATCAGTACAGAATGTAATTAAAATTTTTAAAAACTATATCAATCAATATTAAATATTTACTATAAAAGATATTTTTATATGATCCAGGTTGTAGTTGTGAATTTCTATCCTATAATTGTTACTCATTGTGGATAGATTGTCCATCTCAGAGAAATAAAAATTTGTTTAAGCTAACATACATGATATTTCCTGTGATATCAAGACTTGACTTCAACAGTTACACGTTTTGTTGTAAATATTCTCCCCAAGGATTTTATTGTCCAGAAATTCATTTCAAATCGGACATTTATTTTATCAAACTCTGTAGTATAAAATGCCATTTGGATCGTTATTTTGACTTAGAAAAACCTTTCAGATATTGTTTGATTCTATGGTGCAGAGAAGCGAAAAAAAGTGCACTTCAAAGTGTAATCAAAGATTTATCACAAAAGTAATATAATTATATGTAGAATATTATTTATCATAAATCACATTACAGTTGTATTAGTATTTGTAATTATTTATATTTTATATTCATTTTTTTCAATAGTTTTCCAGGAAAAAAAATTCCTATTTGGGGAGGTATTGCAGAAGATTTCGTTATTTGTAATAAGAAAACCGGTATGTGTAGTTGTTGCACCACTGCTGATTTTATATTCTTGTTTTTAAATGGACGGGATATGGAAGCAAGAACAATTATCTTTGATGAGAGTTGTGTTGTCAGAAATTTAATAGGGAGAAAGTTTAAAAATTTGAGTAAAAGTATGAAACTGAAAAATCACTCGATAGCATTCATGTACACTTCTCATTACCATCTAGATCTTTATAAGATGGAATCAGATTTATTTAAAGTATTTTTTCCAAAAGTTAAACTGTTTCATATTATTGGAAAACAACCATTAGGAGGAACGGGATTGGACGGTTTGTAAAATTTTAATTGAAATAAGAAAATAATACGATTGATTTATTTGTATCTTTCAAAATAATTCCTATGATAATTAATTATTTTTTTAGAATTGTTTAACAGAATCGTAATACCTCCTCTTGATAGCAACAGTTTACACACATCTTTCATGATACTCACATATAATTAGATATTCGTGTAATAGTGTGTTACTTTTTTTTTTAAATAAATGAGAAGATTAATAATATGATACTTTTCTAAAATAAAAGCATATACATCCATATAAATGTTTATGTTTAAATATATAATATATAATCTATAAAGAAATAAAAATTAAATATCTTTCTGTCTCCAATATTAATTATAATTTTTTTATATTGTTAATAATTTATCATTATTCTTATATAATATTTCATTTATATAAAACGTTTAAATAATTCTTTTTTTTTTGTAATAAATACTAATATTTTTTTTACCACATTTTCGTTTAAATCTACTTTCTATCATCGTTAACCTACTGGGACAAACTTTTCTATTTAATCGTTTTAGAAAAAATTTGAAATTGTGTAAATCTACGAAACTAAGTTTCGTAAGACTCACTGCCGGTGGTTAAAAGGAACTCAGTTTGGTAATTACTGTTACATCTTCTGTTCATCATTGTATTTCAAAGTGTTCTTAGTATTGGAATAGACAGAATAGTACGAAAAATATTATTGTTCTCTTGCGAAGCATTTTGAAATAATATTTTTCTGGCAAGTACAATTATCGATAAATAATATTTACTGTGGCTAATTTTAATATTTAGAAATAACCAAATTTTTATTAAGCTATATTTTTTTCAATTTCTTTTTTTTATTTCTTAACCAAAGAAGTAAAATATATTCCCTTAATTACATCATTACGACATTACATGAAGTTTACAAAATTATTGATTTTGATTATGAGAATATTAAGGAATGTAACAGCTATTACGATATCTTAGATTTTGAAATATTCAAGGTTAATGTTTGTTTATAAATGTAATAAGTTTAACGAACATTCCTAATTTTAATAGCATCGTATTTATTTCGATATTGGAGAAATTCATAATTCATAACAGCATGCAAAAGTAATACTTATCTTTAGTAAATCACAAATCTGCGATAATAATTAATTTAAATTAAATACAAAAATCGTGTAGAAGCTGTACCAAAATAAATAAAAGGTACTTAAATAAACAAACAGTACCTAAATAAAAAAAAAATATGAAAGAGATTGTATATAAAATATGTATATTCTGAGACAGAAGTAAAAAATTAAAAAAAAATCAAGAAAAAACTATAATTAATTGTACAAAAACTAAACCCGAAAAACTTATCATCAAAATTAAAAATCAAGCACTGACTATAAAAATCCAAAATTAAATGATATATTATTCAAGAATTGTTATAAGATTGATATTTTTGTTTTACATAGTAGAAGAAGAATATAACGATATAAATTTGTTCAAAAGAAGAAAAAAAAAACAAAAATTAGAATTAACCAAAATCATTCTTATTTTGTATTAATTAAAATTAAAAATTGTTCGCAGTATTATTATTAATTTAATTTTTATCGATTTAAAAAAATTTGTTTTCGTAGATTCTCATATCTACCCAGTAAACACAAAACGTTAAAATGACGTTCATTTTAGGTCATTTTTTTGACGTAAAATTTTTACGTTAATATGACTATAATCTGACGTAAAATCTTGCTGTAAGAATTATGACCTTAATCTGACAAAATTTACACCACTTTTTGATGTCATTTCGATGTTGTAATTTTTTCATATTATTTATGTCATAAATAAGCCATACAATTTCATGGTGTAAAATCATTGGTTGTATGTTATGTCGACAGATGGGATGCGAGTATAACTCGCCGCCAAATAACGCGTGGAAAGGGCGTTTTTTCGTGAATCGCGCGGAAGTTTGGTTAGTCAGAAAAATCGCAGTTAATCGAAATTTTATGAAAGAAACTTATTTTATTTTATTTTTTTTATTTACTAAGTACGTATTTTGACATTTCCAGTGACAGACTGCAAAAAACGTAAAAATACGTTGCCCGCACGGTAAGTGTTAAATATGACATATAACCTCTTCGGACTCTGTGCACATTGCACATTTTTATCTCTCTCTTTTTTATTTTAACTATTGCTACTACCATTTAAAAAAAATTATTTTTTAATTAAGTAATAAGGCAGTTTATGATTATCAAAATGATTTAAGATAAGATTGATGCAGTCTTAACTATTATGGGAACACTTTCATCACAGATGAAAAATTTGAAACAAGGACTGACGGCACATAGTGGTCAAATATGTCGAATGTTAACCGTGCCATTTTAGAAAATATAAGACAAAAATTACCACTACACACTCAGAAATCAGTTTCTGATTTCGAGTAAAAATTATCGACTTATACAGAATATCACGAAAGAAAAAAGATGAATCGAAAAAGTACATGTATATAAGTTCCTTCTTTAATTTCCTAGTGTATTGTTATTAAAATATTGTAATGTGTATAATATTGAAGTAATTATAATTTTTTCAGATGTGATATTGGAGAAATTTCCTACGTGAGATAGTGCTGCATTTTCCAAAACGGGTAGTAATTAGTTCCGATTAGGAAGCCAAAGAGCTTCTAAACACAAGGCGAAGTGGTGCCAAAAGATTAAAATATCATCTACTTAACCCCATACTATAAAAAAAATTGCAAGGAATTACTACATTAATAATAGAAGTTACATACATAAGTTCATTATGTAGATCTACAAACGAATGCTTTGTGATAGTCTTTTCAAGACGATAATTTTAAGTATTGAATCTGTAATATTATTTATTTTGTTTGTATTCTTATTTTTATTTAATTTTATTTGTAATAATTTGATTTTCAATTAAAGGATTTTAAAATTTGAAATTTTGCCGCCGAAAAAAAAAATTTAAAAATCCCTAATATTCTGAAATTCCCTATACAATACTAGAAAAAGAAAGTCATTTTTCAGTCATTTTTATGTCATATATAAGTCATATTTGTGTCAGAATTATTCGTCAAAAAGTGCGAAATAGGGACCTTCACATGACTCGTTTTTGAACTGATTTCTTACGTCCAAGATTATTTTTCATGACGTCAAATTGACATCATTTTTACGTAAATGTGTTCACTGGGTAAATATTTAAATGTAGAAGATTGTTGGAGGCAAGTACAAAACACTCGGTTCTATCTAGTATAGCGCGCTTGTGCAACATATTAGTGTGGTTAGTACCGG
Organism: Mischocyttarus mexicanus; assembly: GCA_023678845.1. Taxonomy (NCBI): domain Eukaryota; kingdom Metazoa; phylum Arthropoda; class Insecta; order Hymenoptera; family Vespidae; genus Mischocyttarus; species Mischocyttarus mexicanus. The sequence goes on along the minus strand of JACGTP010000059.1, from coordinate 8,230 downwards.
TCACAGCGGCCGCTAGATGTATCGTGCAAGATAGTTAGATATCGGGTTGCGATTGGGAAAACCCATGCCGGCGGATTTACGCGGAAATAAAAGAAAAATTGAAACGTTTCATAAAATAAATTCATCAATAAAATTATTTTACATTATATCTTTTTAAAAAAAATATATAACGTACTTGAAAAAAATAAAAAAAAGAAATAAAAAAAAAATTAAATTAAGGATGGACGGACTTGAACACACGACCCTAAAATTACGAGTCTGCGCCCTTAGCAGCTTGGCTACCGACGGCTTGTGTTAAGTGACGCAAAACACGGGTACATATACGTGTTCAACTATTTGTTTAAACTTTAATCGCAAATATCTTAAAAACGATAAGGGGTTAGAGGCTACCAATTTGTCATAATATTGTACTAATCAAGATCTATAAGTTGCGTGCCATTTCAAGCAAAAACTAGGCATGAATTTGGCGTGCTCTCCTTGTTAGTCGATGATTCAGAGTTATCCCCCTCCACGGCGCCTTACTACATGGTTTTTTTAATGCATCGTAACGGGCCTACGCGGCCGCGATTTACCTCTGGATAGACGACGGAAAAAATCAAGACTTCCTGGTAAGGACGGTTAACATCCCCAAGTCTGGACTCTGCGGTTCGGTGTTGCTTGTAAGGTGTTTCGACATTTGTGAGACCTGGACTTTTGAAGGAGACTGCGATGTTTGCCTGATGTGATGGGAGGATTGTTCTGATGTGGGTGCGCAAGCATGCGCGTCACTAGGGACCTTGACTGCCAACTGAGTTTCCTTCCTGCAGTGCGATCTGCCGGAGGTTCGTTTGAACTATTTATCGACTACGAATAACCCCCCTGATGTTGGCACAGCGGATGTAGTCCAAGTGAGTTGGATGGTTGTCTACTATGGTGGCACAAGCAGGGAAGCAATGGTTAGGAGCTCCCACGGTGGTGTCAAAACAACAATGTTGCACTGACACGTTGTGGAAATGAGTTGCTAAGAAGGTTTTCCTCTTTGACCCGGATGGTTTGGGTCGTGGCTTATTTCTTGCGAGTGTTGCATACGTAGAGAAGAAGAAAGAAGAGATTAAGTGTACTACAGAAATTCTTGACGGTCTCAGAGTTGACTTGGGCCAGACGGGCAGTCACTCTCATTGTTTAAGCACACACTTCTCCGCAGAGATTAGGCTTTTGCAGGACGGAAAATCGTTGTCGACGGGTAACTAGTTAGTAAGATTACACCCGATACTGGATCCAAGGAATAACGTATAAACGTGGAAAGCCGCCTCGTGAATTCGGACTTGAAGTATTGAAGGAAACACCCACCTATTTTGCCTCGCGATTAAGCCTTTAGCAAATTAAGTGTGCAAGACGCATCGCATGTGCTTGCACAGCGGAGCAACACTCACTTCTAATTCGGCCATGCAAGTCGCATGAATGTTAGGCCAGAATCGACTAGCAAAAATGGTTATTAGAAATTGCGTTGTTTGTCAAAGCTATAAGCCACGCATAGCGCATCGAGATAAGGAGAGAGGTATCAATCGTGGAAGTAGCTTTTAGGCCGAGTAGTAGAAATTAGTCACGGATCGGACGGCCTAGTGAGGGTAATTACAGTTAGGACCGCGAGCAGTACTTTGCGGCGTCACGTAGAGCGATTAAGCCCTATATTTATAGAACAAAATCTGACCAAATCGATGGGTGAGACTAAAAAGAAGTAAGTGTGCATGTTAATTGTAAGTTCGTCCATTTGACAGATTGAGGCGAGCGGAGTGTTCGCGGCATTGCCGCTTTTTAGGGAAAACTTAAATATAAGGTTAAATAAAAGGTCTAAAATAAAGGGCCTACTGAGGCATAGCGACACAGTAGGCAGAACGACCGAGATAGGGATTCAATGGGGAAAACTTGTCTCGGGACTAGCAGCTGCTTTCTTCTATGCGATTGGCGGGCGGCTGGACCGCTACAGGTACTCCCCCACCAGTGTCGACTGCAGAAGGCAGGCGAATCGAAACTGACCGCCGAGGGGTGCTAGGGGCTGCTGAAGGCGAAGAATCTGGTCGCGGCTGAGGGGCAAGCGCTGCTGGCAGAGACGTTGCTGCAGTCGTTGCTGGAGTCGTCGTCGATGTCGGCTAAGACGTCGTCGAGGTTGCTTCTGAAAACGGGGTTGGATGGGGGAGGGTAGGAGTCAGGGCGCAGTCAAGGGTTTCGGTGAACACTGGTTTAAGCGAAGCCGTAAAGACGACTTTCGGCGTGCTGTTGATATCGATCTCGAAGAGAGCGTCAGAGATGCGTCGCAGGACCTTATGCGGGCCGGAGTAAGGGAGCTGCAGCGGTCTGTGGACTGTGCCGATTCGCCGGAATACGTGAGAGCAGGTTCTGAGGTCGGCATGAATGAACGGCTTTGGTGGAGGACCGTGGCGTGAATCGGGGACAGGCTGCACGGAGCTCAGCGTGCGGCGGAGTTCCGTGACGAAGGTCGGTGCGCTGGTGGTTAAATGGAGATCGGCCGCGAAGAAGTCGCCTGGAATGCGCAGGGTCGTGCAGGAGAGCATTTTTGCTGGTAAAGCATCAAGGTCGTCCTTGTAGGTTGTACGAAGGCCGAGTAGTATGGCTGGGAGAGCTCTGGGCCACGGCGTTTCGGGTTTGCACATGATCGCGGCCTTCAGCGTCCTGTGAAACCTTTCCACCATGCCGTTCGATTGCGGGTGGTAGGGTGTTTTCCGGATGCGTTCGGCACCGATTAAAGCTGCGAGTGAGGAGAACAGCAGAGCTTTGAACTGCGTTCCTCGATCGGTGGTGATCGTCAGTGGAGCGCCAAACAGAGCGATCCAGTGGTCGAAGAACGTGCGTGCGACAGTCGAGGCCTGTTGGTCTGGTATCAGGATGGAGGTCGGCCACCTAGAAAATCTGTCAATAATCATGAGACAGTAGCTGCAGCCCTCCTTTGGCTCGAGCTTGACGATGTCGAAGTGAAGGTGGCAGAAGCGGGCGTCTGGCAAGGTGAAATCCGCGAGAGCTGCCAGGTTATGCTTCGAGACCTTGGCTTGCTGGCAGGCTAAGCATGTGCGAACCAATTGCATAGCGTCCCTGTTGATTCCAGGCCAGAAGTACTTCTGAGAGAGTGCACAAGTCGTCGCTCGGATGCTGGGGTGAGCCAGTTCGTGAACCAACGAGAAGGCGGTCCGCCGGAGGCTGCTCGGGACGTATGGTCGGATCGTCTTGCCAGTCACCACGCACTAAAGCATAACGCCGTCGATGTTGAGTTGCTGCAGCTGCGTGTCATTTGCCTCAGTGATCTTGCAGAGGTCGTTGTCGTCGAGCTGGTGGCGAGCGAGGATCTGCGGGCTGAGCTTCGCACGGCATGGAGATCGTGTCGACTCTAGAGAGTGCGTCAGCGACCACGTTATCTTCTCCTTTAGTGTGCACCAACGTGATGTGGAATTGGAAGAGGTAGTAGAGCTGTCGGGATTAGCGAGGCAAGGCTTTCTCCGGCGACTACGTGGCAGCGAAGGTGAGCGGCTTGTGGTCGGTCAGCAGCGTAAAGGGACGTCCCTCGAGGATGTTGCGGAAGTGTTTGACGGCTGCTAAGGCAGTGAGCAGCTCGCAAATGTAGGTGCTGCAGCGGCGCTCTGCCTCTGTGAGTTTGCGCGAGAAGAAGCCCAGTGACTGCGAATGGTCAGCTGGGTACTCCTGCTCGAGCGCAGCACCGATGGCGGAGTCCGAAGCATCGGTGAGAAGCCTGATTGGTGTGTCGTACTGGACGAAGGCAATCGTGGTAGCGTCGATGACGGCCTTTTTATCGTTGCCGAAAGCTTCCTCGGCTGGGAGCTCGTTTCTTATGCGGGATATCTGAGAGTAGCCCGTTAAGTGGCGCCAGGATGTGGGCGGCTAGCATCGGCGGTAGTAATTGACTTTCCCAAGAAAGCGGCGGAGCTGGTGGCTGTCTGCGGGATTCAGGAAAGCTGTGATGGCATCGAGGCGTGACGATGGCGGTTTAAAACCCCTAGCGGATACGACATATTCAAAGTAGCAATCTGAGTCCCTGCCAATCCTACATTTGTCAGGGTTGATGCGGATGTTCGCCGTGCTTAGCGCGATAAGGACCGCGCGGAGGTGAATGAGGTGCTCTTCCTTGTATGACGAAGCGACGATGATGTCGTCGACGTACGCGCGTGCGAACGGCAAGTTACGTAAGAAATGGTCCATGGCTTGCTGGAGCGATTGCGCTGCATTCCGAAGGCTGAGCGATGACCGCATAAACTCGTAGAGGCCAAAGGGCGTGCTGATCGCTGTTTTGTGCTGATCCGTTTGAGCGATGAGGAGCTGGTAGAAGACTGTTTTCACGTCGAGCACGGAGAAGATCTTGCCCTTGAAACTCAGGAGGAGGTCCTCGATGTTTGGCAGCGGGTAACGATCAGGAACCGTGCGGGCGTTGAGCTGTCAGTAGTCGCCTGTGACTCGATAGGTGCCATCTGGTTTCTCGACTAGACGGAGAGGGCTGGCCTAGGCGCTGTCTGAGGAACGGACGATGCCTTGCTGCAGAAGCGAGTTGAATAACGTGGGAGCAGCGGCAAGACGAGTTCCGATGAGGCGACGAAGTCGTGCTGCTGCAGGTGATCCGTTGGTGACGATGTGGTGCTCGACGTGGAAATCGAGCATGGCGCTGGTGATACTCCCTGGCGTGTACAGGTCGGCGTACTCGTGCAGCAGGTCTGCGAATGGCCCTGAGGCGTCGTCCAAGGAGACGCGTACCGCGATGTAGTGGGTGTAAGCGACGGATATCGTCCCAGTAGCGAAGAGAGTTGTCTCGTCATCCAGCAGTCGTTTGCGGCGGAGGTCGATGGTGAGGCCGAAGTGCGTCAGGAAGTCGGCGCCGATGATCGCCGTGCTGACTTCAGCGATGAAAAAACTCCAGCAGAGGGGACTGCGTAACCGAAGGTCAAGCTCCAGCACGTGCTTCCCGTACGTGGTGATTGCCGACGCGTTTGCTACAAGGAGCGTCAGGGGTGCCTCGCAGCCAGCAAAAGGCGAGGAGTGCCTTAACAGTTTTCTAGCCGATTGAAAGACTAAAATGGCTGTCGCACTGGAGAGATTGCTCTGTTCATGAATGTGCAAGGTTCCCTGCTTTGCAGTGCCGCTGCCCCGTGGGTGCGGTGATACCAAAACCTCGTCGTTTGTTGGCGGAGAGGCCGTGGGGCGGGCGGAGCGAATCTGGTCGGTGAACGAGACGCTTATAGCAGGCGACGGCGCGCAACCTCGTACTGGAAGGCCGCAGCGTAGCTATCCATCGTCCGCTGATGACGTTGGATCGTGTTTCTTAGCTCCTGCATGGCGTCAACGAGGCTCACCGGGTCGAACAGCGGCCGGTACTGCGTTTCCGCGACGTGTGGACTGTTGACTACCACCGGTGGAGAGGATGTTCCTATCTCCACAGCCATCGCCGAAGAGTCGTGCAAGAGTTCATCGGCCATGAGCTTGAGTTCGTCGAGTGAGGTTGTCTTCATAACTCTGCAGAGACAGCTGGCGTTGGTCGAAAAGCGTTCCAACCACATCACTCGGAGAACGTCAGCCGGGAACGTCGGTCCGGCGAGGCGCTGCATGTACCGGAGCAGCTGAGATGGCGTGCGATCGGCCAGCTGGACGTCGTTAAGCAGACGGCGGACCTGCTGGTCTGGTGTCTGCTCCGTGCGTTGTAGCACCGCGCGTTTTATTGACTTGTACATGCACGTTGCAAGTGGTGTCAGGAGGACGTCGACGATCTCCTGCGCGACCTTCGCCGGGAGGCTTGCTACCACCAGCTCGTAGCGCGTTCGATCGGACCGCACCTGGCGGATATTCATAGATGCCTCGACCTGTGCGAACCACATAGTCGGGCTGAAGCAGATTGCGTTGCGCGGAAGTAGGATGACGTAGCGCGGAAGTAAGATGACGTGGCGCGGAAGTAGATTGTGCTCGTGCAACCGGAAGTGATTTATTTCCGCGTGGCAACGAAATGCACGTTTTAGATGGACAGAAAGGAAAACGAGGAAATAAATAAAAAAAGTATGCAGCGTTTACAGGAGAGGATTGTGCGAAAGAAAAGAATTGAGCGAAGGATGCAAAAGCTGACCCGTGAACAGTCTAGCAGGCGTTGAGCGTTTACGTGGGCCGCAATTAAGCACTCCAAAAAAAGAGAGAAAAGAGAAAAATGGAGATAGAGAAAATAAGGATCGGATCCTGGCAGGATCGCCACTTTAGCGATGTACTTATATTGGACTCGGCGCGTGCCTAAGAGATAAAGGATTGGGATCGGAAGATCGCAAGTCGAAGGGTTGATGTCGATAGACACACTTAAATGTTCGGTGTAGGTAGCTACCTTACCACTATAGGTGCCGGTTCGTAACTAACTCAACTCCGTGTATCAAATCGAACATTTACAAGTGTGCAAAGTTTCAAAGAGAAACTCGAGATACACTTGGGGTATTCTCCTTGTTAGTAGGTCTATAGATTGGAAATTATCGAGACGCGAATCCCAAGGATACTGTGACTTCTGGAAAAGCAAAATGGCTAAACGGACTCCTACATATAATTAGAGTAGTAAAGACTGCCTCGTCTGCTCTAATCAAAAAATTAAACATGGAAGGAGTTTCGAGGTGCTACTGAGCTACTTGTTCGGATAAGCCGGTTATGCACATAGGTGATTGTTTTAAACTATATCACACAAAGCACAAACATAAAAAAAACCACTATGTAAAGACAACTAAATTTGTTTCTTTACAATTTTATTAGATTATTGAAAAATTTTATTTAAATAAAGCTTTAGATTTTATAACGCAAACGAATGAAGTGAACATTTTCGCATTTGGATGCAAATTTCCATGATGAGATTTGTAGCAGAATTTTCAACGCGTTGCCCGACAAGGGCCAATATGCTCACGTAAGCAATTCCTTTTTAACCCGTTTCTATTTACTGTGCACTGATGCGGTGCGGAACCCTTTCGTTAGCGTAAAGGGCATTATCCTGGGATCTCGACGTTGAGATCTCGCACGCTTAGCGAACCACTTTGCGGTTGCGGCGATGGTATTTTCACATCGCGCTTTTTTCGTTTTACATCAAACTGATCGCTCCTTTTGTTACATTTTATTAGAGTTTCTATCGTTTCGATTTTGGTAGTTTACGGTATTGGTCGCATTCGTATACAGAATGATCCGTCCTCTGCTTATGATGCAGTTAGTTGGGTTTGCGGTGAAAAGTGCGCGTACGCATGGCGTGTGCTTTCGCGATGTCGCTTGTAGAGGTCTGCGCGTTTGCGAAAAAAATCGTCATGTCGCCACTCTCTCATTTTGCGTTTAACCGATCGTTCTTTAAATTAGCTGATATCGATAGTTCTATTGCGTTGGGCAATTGGAGTATATTTTTGTTTTAAGAATTAGTAAACATCCTCCAGGGTCGGGAACACGTAGGGTCTCAACGTCCGTGCCATGGTTTGCTAACAATCTGGGGGGCGACGTTCGATCGAACGGGTGATTACCGTAGCAAGGTCGGCTTCAAAGAAGTTAATAAAGTTACCTATGTGCGCGTGTCATACAAAGTCGTTCCAGCCCTTCGCGATCTTAATCCTTTAGTTTTTTAGTTTCTAGCATTGCATCGATGACGCGTGATATTAATTTATTAAGCGCGGGATTATTTCTCTAATAGCGCGTCCCACGCGAATTTATAATTTGCCTCCGTTGTATTATAACTCTCAATGATTTTCCGCGCTAAAGCCTTAAGAGAACCTCGTAAGTAGGTAAGTTTTTCTATAAATGTAATATCTAATCATCTATCTATCAATGATAGAAAAGAGTTCCTTTACGCGATCCACGATTCTAAGTCATCATCAAATTTCGGGAAGTTGACACTAGGTAATGCGAATAAACGCGGGGTCTCAGCTGTATTAGCACATGACAAAGTCGTACTCGTGTTTACCGCGATCAGGTTAGAGTTATTATTTTCCTCTATCTTCGGTATAATCGCAACAGATTTATCTTGTAGCTCGTCGAATTCGTTAAATTTTTCGTGATCTTTTTCGTCCGCGTCAAGATTTTAACACTATTCCTAGCGGGACCAGTCAAATGACCGTTTTTAAATTTTCAATTGGAATTTCCTACATTCAACGTAAGCGAATCGCCTTTAAACTTTATGACTTTTCCTCATATATATGTATAATATGTCTTATCGTTGAAGCAAAAACACAAGTTGATTCGTCTA
>JACGTP010000058.1:761793-783974 GCA_023678845.1 Mischocyttarus mexicanus | reverse complement strand
AATAATAATAATAATAATAATAATAATAATTGTTATTATTATTCTTTTGTGAATTGTATTGGAAAAATTCTTTGGAAAAGACAGTGCACATTTGGCATTCGATAGAACAACCACCCACCCAAACGTTGGGAACAATTATTTGCATATTAATTCGACAAAATGCGAGGATATCTCTTCTGTTTTTTATTTTTTTATTATTTTTATCCATGATATCATATCGATTTCGTTTTTTTTTTTACTCGTTCCCATGACTCTGCTGTTATTAAAGAATGTACGTGTACGTAAAGAGGAAAGGAGTTTGACGTTTTGTATTCGAGGTACTTACATACGTGTACACGCGATATATCGTGAAAGATTATTTTTTTTTTATCGAATAACACACACCCCTTCACCCTTCTTTCACCCAGTTTGAATATGCATGAAAGAATATTTCAAGAATTTCCTTTATAGATTATTTGAGGATGATTAAATTAAATCTGTATGCAAGTACCTCTATTATTTATCATTATGGTTATTTATTCACGTTATTTTTAATTTCTAATAAATTATTCTCACGGTCAAATGTGCAATTATGATTTTTATAAATAAATCTGGTCAGAAAAGATTGAATTTTTAATAGAAAGAAATGGAAAGATGAGAGTTTTATTTTTCAATGAGAATAAAACAATATTACTTTAATTTTGTTCTTTTTAGAGATACAAAGTTTAAAATAATAGAAATGTGAGAGAGATAGGTAATAGTATTAGGTTTAATTCCGTAGGAAACATTAAAACATTTCATTAAGCTTACTATCCTTTAGTTAAATCCTTATTTCAAATCCCTTATCATGCAACACACATTATCGTATCGTACTGTTTCTGTTCTTCGAGTATTGTTAAATCTCACCACCTATTGTCAACTTCTACACTGTGCTGGTAAAATCACGAATAAGAAAAGAGAACAGAACAGAAAAGAAAATGAAGGTTCAAAAAATAAAAAATGAATGAATCTTTGAAAAATATCTAATCTTTTGTAGAGTGGAAAAAATCTATGCGTTGAGTAAAAGAAGAAGAAGAAGAATAAAAGAATTGTATGGGGGTTAAAAATCATTCCTCTTTTAATTGGAAGTTAGCAGCTAATCGTAGAAAATAAACGTAGAAATTCTTAATCATTATTCGACTATTTTCCAGATAAATCCTCAGCTAGACGATTAAAAGGGATTAAATAACGTTTGGGGATAGAATACGATAAAAGGGTTGAGAAAAGATAAGAAAGGATAAAGGGAAAGAGAAGAGGGTGGAGGGTCGAGTGGATATGTAACAGCAAGGTTTGCCGTTTTCCTAACAATCCGTACTTGGAGCTCGTAGTCACGTCCCTTTTCAAGGATATCGAACATAAAGTATGGGTTATCAGAGTCATTGTAGAGTATATGGTGATACGATGAAAAGGGAAAGGGAATTAAGAAGACCCTATCTAGGGTTTGTCGCTATATTTTCTCTCATTTCATCAACTATCTCATAGAAAATTAATCGAGCTAACTCTTCAGATTCGTACTCCTTTCTACCTTTTGTCATACACCTATTTAAAACCCCATGAATTAATTCCTCTCGAAAACTGTAGGTACTTTATTTTCATACAAGTAGGATTACAATACCTACTCTTTTATTGGGAGAATGATTTTCGTTCAATTCTCAGTATTAAAACTAGATAAAACTATATTTAATGGATTATGTAAAGAACCAACAAGACATGTAACACTACTTTAAAAAATAAAGAAATATTCTCATCAGACAAGAACAAAGTAACAAAAAATAAACTGGTTAAGGTATGGTGGAACGTGAGGAGGTAAAAAGAAAAACTAGAAAGGACTAGAATGAGTTAGAGAAAAGGGAAGAAAGTGAATTTCGAAGGCCCTCAAGCTAAATTGCTAGCATGCTCGCTTGCTCGCGAACGAACGAACCGTAAAGAAAATTCTTTTTTCATTTCTCACCCCTAAACCTCCTACTCGCCCCCGTTGGGTTCACCCTTCCGGGACAGGGTATTCTCATTCTAGAATTTCCCCGTTTTCGTCCACTCCCTGGTGGACTCTAACTGCGCTAGACTTTTTTAATGAGGCTTCCTTCTTCTTCCCCACAACCCCGGTGGGTTGGTGGATGGTGGATGGTGGATGGTGGGTGGTCCAAGCGTACGACAAGAGTGAGCTAACGGATAAGAAGAGAAATGCCAGTCAGGATGAGAAGGACGACGACATACTCGTAGGAGTCGCGAAATCCTTTTTACCAACGAGACCCTAGGACTTCCTTTAACGTTACCTTACTGTAATTCAAAAACTTTTCTCCTAAACTAAAAATCCGACTCCGACGTTTTCCACCGACTATTCTCTTCTTCCCTCTACCCTTTTCCACCTCTCACCCTTCCCTTCTTCCTATCTTTTTTTTTCTTTCTTCACCAACCCCAACTCCCACACTCCACAGTTTTTTCTTTCTCTTCCCTGGTATCTCACTTTTTGTCCCTTTTGTCTTTCTCTTTCTTTCTCGTTCCTTTCTATCTTTATCCTTACTTTCCTTCACTTCCGGCATATCTCTTTCTTCCCTTCTACTCTTTTTCGCCCTTAGCCCAAGGTTATTCCAACAGCCGCATCTTGATTTCAACTGTTCAGCTGACACCAAAAGTTTCACCCCTTTTCTTTCCTTTCTTTCTTTTTTTTTTCAACCACCTTCCATCCCTATTCTCTTTCTCCACGTCGTTTCTTTTCTTTTCTGTCTCCATCATTTTTTTCTTTCCTTTTTTTTTTTCGTTACACATCCCCCTTCTTCTGTATTCCTCGTCTTCCTATCGTTGTCTGTGAAAGGTTTTATTCAGGTTTTATCTTTTTCTTTCTTTCTTTCATTCACGTCTCGTGAAATTTCCTAGTGGATAGAAATAACTTTTTTCCCAGGTTGCGTAGAGGATTTATTTAATAGAACTATGAATATATTTATCTTACTATTATTTTACGAATTCAGCGATTTTTCAATTTTGTTGGTGTACCATCCTCTCCTCCTTTTTTTGCAACGTCTGTAAATTATTTTACGATGTATCGATATACTTTTATATAAACTCTGTGTATAAATATTTTACAAACGTATTGTAACAAATAAACTATCTGAGTGGTAACCAAAAAGAATCTATGTTAGGTTTAGTAAAAGAAAATATATATTCGTCTGTGTTTATTTTTTTAATATCAGTAAAAAATAAAATAAAATAAAATTATAGCCGTATTTTTAGTTTTTGAGAAATGGAAGAAGAGGGATGAGGTTGAAATGGAGGGTACGTACACGGGAGCAATAATTTTCCACCACGTCGTAGTTCAGCATTGCATACATTGTGTATGTATTATAAAAAGAACGATAATCTCGTTTTTCCCGGCCACTCGCAATCAATTCTAGCAATTTACTGTAAAAGCCGCGTTAAAGCTTTGCCCCTCGTCCTAACTCCCAACCCCCAACCCCCATCACTACTACCACAAGCAACGGAAAAAGCACAACTACCACTACCACCACCAGGAACCTCTCTTCCAAAACGAGGGTGTTATTACAGTCCGATGATTGCGAGAAATTAAAGGCTCCTGTATCCATAAAGAGCACATTAACTCGCTACTTTCTTGGATGAAATATTTTCAGCCCATGAGAGAAAAAGAGAGAGAGAGGAACATTATCGATCGAATTCGAAAACTGACACACACACACGACATGCATACAATGTTTGAGACCTTTACGTTTAATCTTATTTATTAAATCGATCATTAGCAATTAATTTACTTATTTCACGAGTTAATATTCCAATTAAAACAATAATTACCTAAAAGGGAATTATCTATCAGTGTCGTCTCGTTTTAAAAAAGATATCATCGAAATTATTATGAATGATATTTCAATAAAATAAATCAATCAAACTTTGAAACTCAGGAAAAGTCTATGATAATTTAAATAAATTATTTTTCTTTTTATTTATTGCATAACTATACTGTATATCGTATGTATATATACATGTGCATTCGATAGATGTGAATCTGCATATATATAATAAATATAATAGTAATTTGAATCGTTATATCCGTGGATTGAACATGATACTACTATATCGTAATAATCCGATTGATACAAAATTTCTCATTAATCATTCGAGCTCATTGACGAAAATAACGGGATAATCCTTGGATGCTTAAGTATCATTTTAACGCTCGTGATATACTACTACTATAACTACTATTACTACATATTACTACTACTCGAAAATAGTTAATCGATTTTCTGTCATATATTAAAAACTTTCATGCGTATTTCGTTTGAGCTGATTCCAAATGCATATGCATACACACACTTATACGAACACATATATATATTCTCGTATAATCGTAAAGCTATTATGGTACTAAAACGTCAAAAGGGTTTATAATCTCTGTGAAATAAAAAATAAAAAGATAAAAAAACTGAAACGATAAAAGTAAAAAAACATATCCAAAGTGTCAGGGTTGTGTCAAGGTTGTGTTAAAATTATTTGTCACCATTAACAAAATTTATCAATAAATATTATCCTAAGCTCTTGTAAAAATTGATATTCTTTTTATCTGGTTCTGTAATATCCTATTTTTGCTACACTTACCACTTTTTTCGAATTTCTTTTTCCCTTTTTGCTACGTCCAAGCAAGAAAAGCAAACAACGGTGTGTCAGGGAAAAAGTGGGAAGTTCCAAGCTAGGCAAGTATGTAAACGCGTTTTCTGGGAGGGTGGAGGGGTTTTAAAAGGAGAATAAAAAAAAGAAAATAGAAAAAAAGGAAAAAAGAAAACAATACGGGAAAGGTTGAAGAAGGTGCACTCTCAACGTGTCTAAAAAGTTAAGCGAGCTGTTATTACTTTACAAATAAGCTTTGGTACGCGTTACTGCGCAACGATCTCAGCGCCTTAATGGCTTCCATTCGCGAGTATGTATTTACGTTCCTAGTACATATATATATATACATATATACATATGTATATGCTTTGATCCTGTCGCGAAAAGGCCCGATAAGCGAACCTTTGTACCTTTTATTCTTACTTTTCTTTATTTTTCTTTCCATTTTTCTTACCTACTTACTCCAATTTCAACTTCTCAGAAAAGAAAAATGTCTTTAAAAAAGAAACATTTTCTCACATGCGAAAACTTTGATGAATAGTTTTTCGAATACTCTTTTAACTCCCTTTTTTCTCTCTCCTTTTACTTTGGTTTAAAAAAAGGGGAAATTATTATAAAAGAAATAATTGTACGAAAGCAAACAAGACAAAAATTCAATCACGTTACTATACTTCGTGGTAAAGTTTCCTATGAACAATTTAAATAATACAAGAAAATGATTTATGCAGTTAGATATTTGAGTTTATTTTTACACACTGTGATTCTAGGATTTCTTTATTTTTCTTCATATTGGAATAATGTGTTTGCTCCTCCACCTTCCTTCTACTTGACTAAAGTATTTTAATGATATTTATTTATACGAAAGAAAGAAAATAAAATTTCATTATAACTTTTCAAGGGAAAGTTGTTCTTAAGTACCTTTAAGTCTTTCTTAACAATTCCGAATATACACTGAATCATGCAAAAGGCTCTTTATAAGCTTTTCGATGCTTTTAATGGATTTAAGAAATAAAAATAAAAAGTGTTTCACACAAAGCGTGCTTGAGTACTCGAAGAAGAGAGAAATTACTTTTCAGAAAAAGGGGTAAAAATAACACCCAGTTAAACAGGGAGATCTCTGTCAGATATTTAAACAGTCTTAAGAATGTTTTTTTCACGACCAATAAAAAGAAACAACTCTTCGAACTTTTCATGATATATTAATTAACATTTCAATAGTGTATCAAAGAATCTTTAAACATAAATCAGTGTAAGAAACACGAGTTGTACCACTTTGAATGCACCAACATTTGGAAACAAATTGAATAAGAATATAAACTTTATTTTAAGTATTCTGTAAAATATACGACCACTAATTTCGTATAGAAACTTTGCAATTCTATCTTTCTGTCTTTTATATTCATTCTTTCTTATTATAAAAATATATTTTAGAGATTGCAAAGATAAAACCAATAACGTTTCATTGTTGAAGTTTATATACGTCGTTGATCTTGAGTATGTTCAAGAGAAAGATAGGAAGAAAGAGAGAGTAAGAGAGGATGGACCTGCGAAGAAAATGATATCTCAAGGATCAGAATCGAATAAGATCACCAGAGCGATGTTGATTTGGTATAGTAAGGAAAACGATCCTGGACAGTGTAGAACGTCGGTAGTTTTCAATTTCACCAAGAAACTCGTTTCCTGCAGATAACGGCAGCATTTCTAACCCCTGGACCATCTCTCTTTCTGTCTCTCTTACACTCAAACTCACACACACTCTCTCATTTTTTTAAAATCTATTTCTCATACGCGTGAGTAAACATAAACGTCAACGTGAGACCTCGTAGCACCAAAGGATTGTCTTTTGAGAATTGACACTTCAGATAAGATTCCCATAATTAATAATATACCCCATCATTTTTTGTACAGTCATGAAAATATTAAAATAGTTACTCCTTTGATACACGGTCTTAACCGTGGTGGTTGTCTAAAGAAATCTTGGAAAAAGGAATAAGAAAAAAATGCATATCGCCAAGTTTTGCGTGCCGGGTTAAACGCATTTGCATTTAAACGAGGATTTGCGTGCGAATCTTTTAAGCACGTACACATACACACGAGTTCACGACGAAGGGTGACCAAAGAGAGAAAACGGACGGGTCGAGGCTCGAATAGAGGGGGAAGAAGAGGTGGGTTTTTCAGAGTGGTTGGAGGAAAACCAGTTGCACCAATGGGCAAAAGTGTTAAATTCATTAAAATATATTGCAATTTATTTTATAATCTTTCGTTGGGATCTGGCTATCACCGGTGCGAAAAAGGGAGTGAACAGGGGGTTGGTTTGAGGGAGAAAGGTGGGGAAAACGCGAGATACGACGAGTGGAGGGCAGAAATTAACGAGCAGAAAATGAACAGGTCGCGATTGTGCGCGTGACGCTTGCTAATCTGCATATTCCTTCGGCTACTACCAGTAATTTTCGAAACTACCAATCCAACCAATCCCACCCAGTTTATTCCCGCCCAATTCTCTGTAAATGTGACGTCTACCACACTCCTGGTATATCAAAAATAATATCTACTGCGGTAGAATGGTTCCAATTTATTAAATACGATACATTTGTGATTTGATGATTAATGACTTTTCGATGATGACGTTCCAATCTCTCTTCCCAAATTTTACCACCTTTTTCCCCTATGCTCTTCCTCGTTATTCAGTTCTTTTTTATTTTATTTTATCAATCGATATATACGAGGATTTATTTCATACAAACATACACAGACACATGCGAAAAGAATATCAAATAAATACTTATTGTTAAAAATGAGTAACATAATGCAATATTGCATATAATTTAATATTCTTGGATAAATCAGCATCGTACTATCAAACTTTATCATTCGAAAACTTTCAGTCACCACACTAACCACCTGTCAAATCTCAGAAACAACGTAATACTATCTTGGAAAGAGAACAAGGGGGTAAGTAAAGGGGTTGGTGGTAGCATTGTTTCATAGGAACAAGTACCAACCTACCTAGTCTCTTGCGTGAGAAACTTTAACTCTGCATTTCAGCCTCCAGGCAACGCAACCTGCATCTCTTTCCCTACTTCTTTTGCATTCTTTCCCTATCCCTTCTCAACCTTTTTTATTTTACTATTTTTTCTCGAGGCTTGAAATTTTTGCGAGCTCCCACGTACAACCACAACACCACCATCGTTTTTAATTGAATTTCATAATTAACCCACGAATATTCGTGGTACCACCATTATCACCACTAACCACCAAGTGTCACGACTCTAAGTTTGTTTTCATTTGCAATTCACGCGAAGCAAAAGTCCCTAAATTGTTCCTCGATGATCTATGATTAATTCGATCGTAATTTGTTAAAAACATGCAATTAAAATTGTTCTTAAACGAATTGAAAAATATCTTAGAGGTCTCCCATGATTTTTAACACGTCGAATAATTTGTCAAAGGCTACGTTGATGAGTTACTTCCTTTTATTTTTATTTTAGTCGTATCAATTTGTATCTTCCAAACGATCTAACGTAATTTAGTTAACACGTTAATCTTATTAGCAATCATTTTTTATTTCTACGTAAAATCAATTAGAATGTTTGAATAATTCGTCAACTATTACTACGCGTCACGGGAGTATCTTTCATCGGTTTAATTCGCTTTTGACGCATATCTACTCACCCCTCGTACTCCCTCGTACTCTTTCCTACCAACCCCTACCTTTTCCTCTATCCCATATATATTTTATCCTATATTTTCAATAAACGTGATACGCGTACGTATACCTGGTTCGCAATTTCGTTCTTTCTTTAGTTTATATCCGGTGATACATCGAAATCGAACTTCCAATATCGAGTCTTTTCCATACATCGTGATATCAACCTAACGTCGTATATCAAACGTATAACGATTTGCCTTAGCTATACGTTGTCTTGTTTACCTTTCACGTTCGTATTCGATAGCAAATAAGTAACGTGATGTAAAAAAAATCTGACTGACAAGAATTAAAAATATTCCTATTCGATTAACGTATCCATTTTTCTAATGCATCGTGGTGTTACAAGTTTCAAAACTGTCCCATCTCTGGGAGCAATGAAATAAAATAAAATAAAATAAATTCGGTAAGAGAGAAATACAAAAAAATAATTGAAAAGTTTCGAATTCAGATAGAAAGAGAGAAAAGAATATAGGCAGCTATGAACGGTCTCGATAAATCTGAAAATTGTGAAGTCGGTGTTACGTGGTCTGTGAAGCGGGATGGTACGAAAAGGGGTAGTAGAAAGATACGTGGTCTGGGGAGGTTTGAAAGGAAAGGGGAGAGAAGGTAGCACCACGTTGCTGGCGTTGCACCCAACCAAAATTACATCCACCCTCGTATCACTGTGTTCCACTACCCTTTCTCCGACTACCACCTAACTCTGAATATTCGTACGTCATTCCGCGGACATATCAGTCGTGCGAGGGTTGCGAAGACGAGTGTTATCCTAGTGATAGTAGTTAGTAGTTGTAGTAGGGATGCTGGTACTGGAACTGGGAGTAAAAGGGTGAGCAAGTGGGGGATGGGTGGTAGTGTGGTGCTGGCAGAAAGGGGAAGAGAGGGTGCGAACGAAGGTGGGAAACGAAACGCGGTCGTCGCGAGCCAGGCAGCAGAGCGAATCGATAGCCGGACGATTCAACCCCCGTCGTCCCATCCACCCTCTACTAACCCAACCCCCTCGAGCACTCATCTAACCATCACCCTTATGAATTTCCTCGGGAATCCGCGACTCGTTTTCCGCACGCTTACCGCCGGACGCGAAACGTTGCACGCGTATTAGCATAACTCGTGCACGTAACTCGGAGACGTCGTCGTCGTCGTCGTCGTTTCGCGAACTACCCTCAACCCCCTCTCGACACCACCATTTCTATCCAAGCTGCATAAAACTACCACTCTCCTTTACCCAACAACCCCCCTCTACATTTTTTTTTCTTCTTTCCTTTTCCCCTGGCGAATTTGCATGGCCCATTTAAACGCAATTTCTTTTTCCTCCTCGATCGAGGAATTACGTGAATACTCAACCCTCCTCCACCTCCTCCTGCTTTCCGGTATTCCATGCCCCCAACACTCCCACATTTAAACATCCTTGCCAACTTATCGGATATTTTTCTCCAATAGGATGAACGGTCAGTCGGATTTTACAACATGGAATGGAACTTTAAAGATTGAAATACTACCCTCTCTCTCTCCCTCAGTTATACTTTTTTACCCTAACTGTGGATCATGTGTGATTTTAAGATTATAAAAGTCGAGATCAATTTATCGATCGAGATTTAAAAACGATTTATATATTTGAATGTTTAACTAGACAAATCTATCGAGGTTACGTGGAACGTAGAGTCGTGGAAATTTTGTTATCCGATTTCTATTATTTTATAAGGGAGTGGTATAAAAGATAGGGAATACCTATCTGATATTTTTTGCTGAGTTTATTACACCAAGACTCAGAAGCATTTTCTTTAACATGAAAAACCTTTTCTACGTTAAATCAAATTTATACTCGTAGAGTACAAATTTATAGACGTGAAAATTGATGTATGCATATATTATTTGTTTTATACCAATTGGTTATAAGTGTAGTATAAGTTTATAATAAAGTAATATAAAATAAAAATACAATACTTTATCTAAAATACCAATACAAATATTTCCAATATATTTCAAGTAAATATTTCCCACCAATATAACTAGGTTGATCGACGTCTATGAGAAAAAGAACCGGAAGGAGCATAAAAAGAAAGAAAAAGGAACAAAATAGAAGACAATAAAATTAAAAAAAAGAAGAAAAAAGTATATGGAAAAGTAGAGAAGACATCGGTGGATAAAGTCGATGGATAAATACGCGATCATCAGCGTGATTCAACAGCAAGGTTTTCCTATCTTCAAGCTTCGACACTTCTCCGCGATCGTTTATCGACTGTACCGTAAAAAATAAGAAGAAAAGAAAAACAACTCTCGTGAAAGATGATGAAGAAGAAGAAGAAGAAGAAGAATAAGAAGAAGGAAAAAGAAAAAAATAAAAGCCTTAGAATCTCGAAGATGAGTAGTCCAACTCACTCACTCTTCTCTCTGTCTCTCTTTCTCTCTCGTTCGTTCGTTCCTCTTCAAACACCCTCGAACCCTCGAACCACCCCTTACACCCCTATACACCCACCCCTAGCATCGACGATGGGACAGAGGCACCTTCGTTAAGTTCGTTTCCGAGTGAACGGCTGAGCGTCGTGCGATAAACTTCGTCCTTTTACGGTTATGCGTCCACGTTTATAGTCATTGACCCAGATTTAAGGGGTAGTCGGAGTAGTACGTTGGAAATTAACGAGGGCTAGTCTTAGTTCCTTCTTTATATATTTCTCACACACAGATACACACCACACACAAACACTTACACTCACTTTTCCTATTTTTCTCCTATTTTTCTCAGTTTCTTTCGTTCCTTTCCTTTCATTCCTTTTTTAATTTCTTACTTTTCTTATTTGATTAAGTTTCTCACCCTTTCCTCCACCCTTCCACCAACTTCGTGGACACGTATAACACACACACACAAGGGTATACGTTTACCCCATTTATTTTATTTTTCCTAGCCAGTGTATTTTTTCATTTAACAGAATTGTGATGCATATTCATTACATATAACTTTCCTTTAAACTTANTATCGTTTAGAGTTGAAATTAGTTTTAAGTTAAGAGGTACCATGAGAGAGAGAGAGAAAAAAAAATAAAAGACGAATAAAAATCGATTTGTTTCCATCTCTTTACACGTTTTCCATCAGCGTAGAACGAAATCAATTTCTAATGGAAAACTGAAGAAAGAAGTAGAAGTAAAAGTAGTAGAGGAAGAAGGAAAAAGGTACGATAAAAAGTTGTAGAGAAAGGGGAAAGGGTAGACGTTGTTGGGAGGAAGGGTGAAGTTGGTGGAGGGTAGAAAAAAGAGGGGATGATGGTTGGTAAAAGTCGTCGGGTCGTTGTTCACGAAAGAATTTTGGATCGTCACGAAGTTCGTGCCTGTTAGAACACGGTCGTTACTCGTGAACACGTTGCAATGAAATTAGCTTTGTTACGTAGGACGAAAAGTGGATGCGTTCCCAAACCCTTCCCAACTCACCCCCATCCAACCAACTACCATTATATATCTGTACTCTTTTCTTCTATCTTTTTTTTTTTTAAAAGGAAGAACATTCGCGACGTAGACATTTTCAACGTTTACTTTAATCTTACCCGAGTGAATCCTATAACGTCATGCATGCATTACATGAATATATAAATACAGTACATATATATGAATATATATACACATGAATGTACTATAATTTTTAGGTATACACATTTTTCTCCAACATATATTAATCTATACACTTACACGATATGCACAAATGCATTTACGAGTAGTTATTTACTTTGATTACGATTGTATGCAAGTACGAATAACAAAATCTTTTCGTAAAAATTATATCAAACGAGAAGAGATATTAAAAAAATATTGGTGGTAAAAGAAATGTCGGATTTCCCCATAGAATTATGGATAAAAAAATCTGACATTTGTATTTACCACCAATCCAATATTTGTACAATAATCTAAATGTTTTATAGTTGTAATACTTTACGACGTTAGAAAATTATTTTTGACTTTATTAAAAAGGTATACCTCTCGCGACACCTTGTAGACGATATAAAACAAAAATATATATAAACGTAATGAAAACTAAAAAAAGTAGATGAAAGAGAAAATTTATCATGACGATGATAGTAGGGTACGAGGATATAAAAAAGTTGACGATTCATAACAAGTTTATCCGTCGTGGATAAGAAATTTGAACAGGGTTGGTAGAGGGTGGAAAGAAAGGGAGGAAAGAAGAGAAGGAGGTACTTGGGGTACCCTGCAACGAGCGATTTGCTCAAGCCCTTAAGGGCTTTTCGAGTTTTCTCCGAGTAACGCCTACTACTCTTCACGCAAGCTATAGTATCGCAACAAATTCCACGAAGGATAATATCTAGATCGGCTTCCCGTAAATCCGATTATTCTTCCCCCTCGATCCCGTAGTTTTCTCTTTAAATTCTAACCAAGATTTTAACTCTCACGTATTCCCTTTTCTACACCCCCTACTTTACCCAACCCCCTTCTTTTTCCTATAACCCATCAATCCACAACTCTATAAACTTTTGATCTTTTATTGAAAATGTTTTATTGAAAATGATTTTCAAGATGTATGTTTGATTATGCATCATTGTGAAATAAATCTGGACACGAGATCGTATTTGAAATCATTCTTTCAGTTCAATTAATGCACCAAGAGTTATTCGCGTGAAATATGAATGCGTACCATGATTACCTATTATATTTTTGTTTTATAAAAAATTATCGATGTAATATGTTTAACACTAAACCTATCAAATTCTTACATATTTCGTATGGTATCTGTAAAAATACAAAAATTATTTATGAACATTGTAACGTAACTAGTTTCTATAGATGAAGTAGATAGAAATAATCAAGGGGCATAGATTCAAAATATTATATTTAAATTTACGAAATGAAAAGAAACTAATTACAATTATAATGCCTATGGTAAGCGGTCTTTGCTACACTTTACTTGCCATGGAATGCATAGCATATAAAATATGATAAACATTATATGGAAAGTAAAATGCATTGCCCAGGTCTAACCACGAGGAGGTAACCGCTTCTGAAGACCCAGGAGGGATATTCGTCATATCCGAATAATGGAACCAACGATGAACCAACGATGAANTTCCATTGCTAAATGCATATCCGATGCACATCAATCACGGTTTCAAAGAGAAAAGAAAAGAAGAAATATCGTACGTTCCATTTACTGAGTTAAACACACCTACATGAATATGCATGCTATTCATGTAAGTATAGTTTATACAAAGCAAGAAAATATTTAAAAATTATTCTTATAGGCATTATAAAAGTAATTAGTTTCTATAGACAAGATAAGATTGACGACTAATAGGAATAAATATATGATATTAATTAAGAAATGAAAAGAAACTAATAGGAATAAATATATGATATTAATTAAGAAATGAAAAGAAACTAATTACAACTATAATGCCTATGGTAAGCGGTCTTTGCTACATTTTACTTGCCATGGAATGCATAGCATATTAAATATGATAAACATTATATGGAAAGTAAATTGCATTGCCCAGGTCTAACCACGAGGAGGTAACCGCTTCTGAAGACCCAGGAGGGATATTCGTCATATCCGAATAATGGAACCAACGATGAACCAACGATGAACCAACGATGAAACAACGAAGAAACAAACGATTAACCATTTCGAAAAATAATCATTCTCAAATACCTGACTTCAAGAGAGACTCATATAAAATACATCAGAACTATTCTGGACAAAACAGAGTAATTACAAGACACAGTCATTGAGAAATGACGAAATGAAAACGAGGGGTGCATCCCAATACAATTTCAATAGACATAAAATGACGTGAAATAGTAAAAGATAGAAATAAAAGAATTAACAAAGGTGATTAAATTTACATCTGAAAATATATAGAATAAAAATATATTAAAATTATTTTATATTGTGACTTACGTTAAAAATAATGTAATGTTTAAATCAAAGTGTACGTGTTAAAACATTATTAAAAATAAGAAGAGTGCATTAGAATAGTAGACATATGCTAAATAATTGTTAAATTATCATAGGAAATAATTATTATAATTTAAATGTAATAAGTATAAGTGCTGCGTACCTTCCTCCTCGAANAAGCTATTAAAGTTTTTTTTCCGAAAGTTGTTTACAAGATTATCGGAGGGGATAAATTCTATTAATTTCGAATATAATTCTCGTTAAACTAACACTACTTCTAAGAAATCTTATTCTATGCGTATGTGTGTGCATACACGTTTAAATCTAACAGAATATCTATCTGAAAGAAGTGAAAATAATTAGTGCATTTTTTAATTAATGATTTAGTCCAGTATTGAGGTCCAGCTAGTAAAATTTATTTAAAAACATATTTAATTAAAAGATATCGAAATTGTTTTATATCTTGAATTATGTTAAAAATAATGTAATGTTTAAATCAAAGTATACATGTTAAAACATTCTTAAAAGTAAGAAGAGTGCATTGGAGTAGTAGACATATGCTAAACAATTGTTAAATTATCATAGAAAATATTTATTATAATTTAAATGTAATAGGTGTAAGTTTTGCGTACCTTTTTCCACGAAATCGACTGTAATCGATTCCACGGAATCATATCGTAATTCACCAGAAGAGGTGGACGAAACCGAGCAATAAGCCGTATCTTTTAGACGAAACGAATGAGTTTTCCGGAGCTATATATAAAATTTGTCTAATGGTTCGAGTTGGGTCCTTTCTCTCTCTCTCACTCTTTCACTATCTTTTCAACCTATCCTCTTTTTCATCTCTCATTCACATCAACCATCCTTGTCTACGTTTTTCCTTCTATTTTCAAGCGCAATACCTTCGTTTTCTCAACACCCAGCAGTCTTCCTTTCCTACTTTTCCTTTGTAACCAACTACCTACCTTCCTTCCTTCCTTCCTTCATTCCTTTTTCTCTTCTTTCCCTTATTTCCCACTTCAACCTAGATCTTTACATTTCTTCTATTTTTCCCTGAAAAGAAACGAAATGAAGGTTCGAAAGAACTTTTTAACCTTTTGAAAAACTTATTTCCACGCTCTTTTCTTCCAATATATATTTATAAATAAATTATTACAGTAAAACGTGTGTGTGTGTGTATGTTAAACTGTTGATATTATTTATCAAACACATGATACCAAATAGATGAAACAATTTTCCTTACAAAATTTAGTTTAATCTATTAAATAATTTAATCAAATGACACTTATGCATTCTTATTTAAATCACAATTATTGAATTTCTATAAAAAGACACACATTCAAGATAGTTAATAATTAATATCATTATTCTAAATACCATAGATTAAAATCAGTAAATATTCTTAACGTGGTATCGGGGTTATTATATTTTACCCATTTCTCTCGACACTTTGTTCTGTTAGTTCCATAAATCACTGTAACCGGTTACAAACAATGGTCTACCATATATAGTTGGATCCAGAGCTATGAAAATTAAACAAAAACTCTACACTCATAGCTCTACAATTAATTCGTTGAAGAGAGAAAGAGAGACAGAGAATGAGAGAGAAACGTCGTTGAATATTCAGTTCCATCTCGACACCTCGCAATTTCGAGTAAACGCTTCCCGTTAATCGGACTACGGAACTACGCTTTTGTACTCGATGCTCCCTGATGGTCCTACGGAAGGCATCGTCGAATTCAAAGAGAGACTCTCTTCTCCCATCCCTTCCTTTTCCCTTCAACCCTCACACAACCTCTCGAGTCGTCGATTTTCGTGCGTCTAGTCTCGTATGCTACGAAAATCTCAAAAGGATCTATTTTCCCCCATAGAGTACCTTATCCAGCATACACCCATACATATACGATAAACTTACACTTACACGGAGTGAATCTAAATTATATTTACATCGTATTTTTTATTCGACAAGATGTTGGAAGATAACAAATAAAGGTTGGTTGGATATTTCATGAAGGATGTGTAGTAATTAAATATATTCGTTCATTTTTCGTTTTGTTTAAAGTATATAAATAAATATTAATTTTTAAAAAATGATTATAGTATAGAATGGTATTTGGTGAAATTAATTTTCTTTTTATTTTTTCTGATGTTGAGAGAAATGTTAGAAATGTTAGAGATGTTAGAAATGTTAGAAACGTTGAATGAAATGAAAGTGGTCACATTGTATGAGAGGGGAAAGTGTATATTCTACGTTTCTTTGCTTGTAAACTTCGTAGTTTTTAGGAAAAAAGGTCTTTACAGATCTGAGAATAGAACGGGTGGTTGGTCTAGGATAGGTATTGAGGGTACCACCTTTCAACTCGATAGAATCGTTTTCCCCCACGAAGATAGAAAATGCTTAAGGCAGAATCCGTGGAATTCGTAGAACCGAGAGAGAGAAAGAGAGAGAAAAAAAGGGTTTCTTCTTTCATAAATTCAAGGAAGAAAATCTAAAGTCCCTCCTTTTGGGAAGATTTCTTCATTTTTCTTTTTACAATTTGTTCATTTCGCTATTACACGTTCCGAACAAGATTTTATATTTGTTCTTACTTCTCGCTATTTTATGTTTTCTTTTTTTTCTTCGTCACAAATCTTTAAAAAAAAAGAAAACGAAATATCGTGGTTTCACTTTGAAACGTTTATTTTATTTTCTATCCTTTTCATTCATTCATTCATTCGTTGGTTCGTTCGTTCATTCATTTTTCTTTTCTCTGATATTTTAATATCAAAAAAGAAAATTCCTTTGCATACACGTTTTTCGTAGAAACATTTTCCTTGAGTATGTAAAATTGGCAAGTCTAAAAAGAAACGAAGGAAGGAAGGGATCCTTTTTATAAAAATTATGAAAACATGAAAAATATTTCGTGTAACGTTTCGCCAAAAAAATGAAAAATAAAAACAAAAAATGTAGGAGAAAAATATTTCTTTGAACTAATCTTATTTTAATGAATCTCTTACAAAAACTGGACAAATATTTAGTATTACAGCTTTGACTTATTTTATATTACACGTAAATCTAACTTAGGATCGATCTACGTCGGAGTGAATCCTGTCGGGTTCAAAGTTCAAGTCGTAGAACGCCTTGGAGAGCCAAAACCCAACGACCTTTACCCCTTCGGTCCCTTTACTATCCGAACTCTCCAGGACATTCTGATCTATCCCGTGAAATCCAATGTCCCTTAGGATTCGTGGCTATTTGCATTCCCTATCTTGGTAGTTAATCGTTCCTAGGTAAACAACTGTCAGTATTCGTAAACCGATGCAGTCTGTCGAGATTAGGACACGTATACCTCCTACCCTACCCTACTACCAGCGTCACTTATCTGAACTTACTGAACTTAGTTGCTTGCTTCTTTGATTGATGTTTAGTAACTCAAGAGAATCTTATTTACGTTATATATATAAACTTAGTATATTTAAGTTTCTCATTTTATCACGATGAGTTTAAGTACACTACAGTTTACTACAGTTTAGTTCAAATCAAAGTTCAATGAATACTATAATACAATATACTACTAACGTAATATTGCAATATATTGCATATAATATCCAGATAGTGAGCCCAAATCCTTGGCAAATTGAGACAGGTATCGAGTTCTCTACGGTTCAATACAAAAAGATATATACATAGGGATGATAAGGGATAGACGAACGGAAGGAAGAGAGAGAGAGAGAGAGAAAGGGTAATCGAGTCGGGAGTTTCGACCGCAAAGTGAGTCCTCCCGCTTGTCGAGCTTTCCATCGTAGAAGGTGGTCTTCTCCGTGAATACCTCGGTGCATTCTGGGCCCGCAGGATGGCCACTTAATATGGAAGGAAAGCAGCCGGTGGCATGCACCGCGTGCTTATACACCAACCATTCCCCACCAAGCCTTATTCCCTCACTACCATCACCACCAGCACTACCATCACCAGGACTGTCGTATCTCCTTGCTAGGATAGACGTTATCGAGGCAGACAGTAACATATCGGTCGTACATGCTATGGATTTCGGTTCATCATTATGTAAGTCTCGAATCTAGCCAAGCCAAACCCCCTTCTGTAAAAGTCTCCACCCCACAAAGAACCTTCTGATGCCCGCGACCTATATGAATATCCGTCTATTCAGCTCTCTGTGTATTTACTCGTGGGTTAGAATCTGCACGACGCGTGGATACCACGTAAGGAATCGAACGTGAGTTACTTGTTAATAATCCGACCTCTACAACCTACCATCCCTCTCCTCGTCCAACCCCACCAACCCCTTTAGATTGCACTAACACATAGTTACAGGGAACGGCTAACTTCTTCCACCCCTTCTACTACTACTGGGACTCCTACTTTCACCCGTTTGCGTTCGGTTGTCTGCCTTCCACGATGGAGCCAACCCAACTCTATGATGGTTTGGGGATTAATTTAACGAATCTAAACGGGTATTTCTCTCTCGAGAACGATCTTATAGAAATATCTATAGGTTAATCTATTAATCGATAGCAACTCTATCCAATTTACTTACTTATCTTTACTTGGTCAATGTCGATATCCTTTTGGTGTATTTTATCAATGACTTATGGTGCTTCCTAATCGATCTATCTATCTTTTTAGATGACAAGATTAAAAGAAAGGAGAAAAAGAATATGTGTGAGTGAGAGAGAAATAATATTGGTAAGTGTTTTTGGTTCACTTTTCAAGAAGGATGATGCATCATTAATTATTTAGCAGATGTATTATCGTTGGAGTCGTTAATTAAAATCATTTTCCAAGATATCTTTCTATTCCTTTTAATGATGACTACCATAACGTCTGCCAACCGAATCAAAGAGAGGGACAGATAGTTGAAAGGGTTCTGAACGTTTTCTCGGAACATTTGCGGTATGACGATGGACGTTATTTGCTTTTGCATAGACAGAGTAAGAGAGAATGAGAGAGTGTGTGTGAGTGAGAGAAAGATAGAAGACGACTGGAGAATTGTAGTATTCACCAAGACTCGGGTATACCCCTTTCTGAAACGTTCAAACACCGTAGGAATGGTGAAATAACTGGATTAGATGTAAATCGCTAGTTTGCAATGCAAATCTAAAACATGTTTCTGTTGAGAAAATGTATATACGAGATGGACGTGTGTGTAATACGTATAATAACCAGGAATGAAGGACAAGTATCGAAGGTGTGGAAAAGAGAAAAACGAGGTGGGGGAAAATTGAACGAATGAAGATGGTAGTAGGAGTAATAATCATAGTCAAACCTATTTCGGAATAAATCTAGCCTAGCTTTTATCAAACCTGTTGCATATTCGCCATCTGTGTACCTAGCAACGTGCAATCCCAATTATTTCCATTTTTACTACTTTGTTCATAATTTATTAACCACTTTTTTAACGTTGCTGAAAACACGTACTATGATCAATTTTTAATGAAGGGATGTTTAGTTTTTTATATCAAATATTAAATGTAGAAAATTAGTTTACACTTGTATAGAAAAATTCAGATGATTGTAATGACGTGTATTTAGTTTATAAATTTTTGTTTGCAAGATGACGACGAATTATGGGTTTTAGAAAATGAATTCTTGAAAATCTATTAATCCGTCAATAATTATTCTCTCTCTCTCTTGATTTTGATCCAAGGATAGGTCTAATAAAGCGAAATCACCAATAATGGCAACAAGCTGATCGATCTGTGAAAGAGTCAGGATTCTATGGTATTTCGATGTTAGAATCAATGTATTTTGGTACGTGCACACCATACGTGTACACCATATCTAGTAGTATAAGTGCAAATTTCACGTGACCAACCATACTACGTAAAATTATATGCATGTATAAATACAGGTATGTACATACGATACACACAGCAAGGTTTATGTGTGGATTGTCGTCGTCGTCGTTGGTTGTTGTGTTGTCGTCGTAGTTCCTCTCGTCTACCACTTTGACTAGCTGTTTCTAGATATCCATCGATCTATGGCTTCATGAATTTACAGGGAGAACTACCTGTACCAGTTTCCAACAACGATCTCTACGTCGTTCCACCGAAATTCGTTGGGTTACTACAAACCAATTCGTGTGTGTCCTCGATTCGATCACGATTTGCATGATCTCTTTTTTATCGAGATTTACCCTTACTTATCTCCCTCACCCTTCTTACATTACAATTAAGAAAAAACATTTTATTTTCTTTCTCAACGATAAGAAAATTGCAATACAATGTTCAGATAACACGGTTTCGATCTAGCCTGGTACGAATTAACCGTGTTAAACGAGGGATGCTTGTATATATGTACACATATTCATAGGTGTATGGATATATTAAATATATTTCATTAATTCCATGCATCGGAGATAAAATACGTTATGTAAATCTCGTCTGGAACGTGCTACCACCCGCATGCAAAGTGTTAATTTTGATAGGATCCTTTGTAAAGTACGTCGACCGATCGATGGGGAAAACCCCGTTGGAAACGTGATCTCTTCCAGCCGTTCGCAATTACGAGAGAGATAGAAAGAGATAGAAAAGGAGAGAGAGTAAAAGTTCCGAGATATCGATTAAGGAGATTGAAAACTTCCGTCCCTTATGGCAAAGATGGGGGATGCTCGTCGATTAAGATTTCGTGAAAGGAAAGGAAAAGAAAGAGAAGAATTGGATGGTGATTGGGGAAATGGGAGAAGATAATCTCTTCGTCAATAAACCAAAAGAGTGTAATAATAATCAATTAAACGTATGTGACACCATAGATCAGAAACGATATGGAAAAAAATAAAAACTTAAACTTGACAATGAGTTATTCGTGTTAGTATCGAAAAGTCTAGGCTATCTTTTATCGGAACGTAATAATTTTCTTCGTTTCGTCGAAAATTGAAAGAGCATTTTCTCTGCTTCCCCCCCCACAATCCCTCCACCACCTTTCAAAGCTCGTAACTCATCCGGGCCAGCATCGATCCTATTTTCCCCTTAGCTTCTCGTGTAAAGTATATATCACCCCACGCTAAAAACTAAGATTCCAGTTAGAAAGCATTTAAAACCCTTCTTGCAATTTCGGTAATTCTCTCTGAACAACTGCTCCCAACGAGTTTCTCTCAACGAGAATTCTGGAATGAATTTATTGTCAATTGCAATAGTTATGTGCAACATAAACCTTTGTTAAAAAAAAGAATAAAGTAAACAATGATATAGTTGCCTGGAGTAAATTGATTTTGAAATGAAATTAAAAATCCTTTTGAATTCACTTTCATTTTTATTTCCTTTTTTTTTTTGTAGCCTTGTTGAACCCTTTTACAAAACCTCTCTCTTCCTTCCTTTCCTCCTTCTTCCAGGGTCTTTCAGTGACAAGAGAAATTCTCCTTCTCGTTCGTTCATTCGTTCATTCGTTCGTTTCCATTCTCAATTCTGGTCTCAAACCTGGTATAATTGTTTCCGAGCGAACTCCCAGACTACGAGATAAAGTTCCTATTATTTTACTAACAGTCCTACCCTAGCCCCCTTACTCTTCTCACTATTCGACCTCGTCTTCTCGACAACCCTTTTCCCTTTTCCCTTTTCTCTCTCTCTTTCTCCATTTCCACCTAAAGTTAAGAGTTTCAAGCGAAATAAACTCGACGGCTTTTCTAACTCAGGTTTCAACGGTTGGCACTCGATAACATTTTCCACGAGTCCAAGAAGTTTTAGTTTCCGAGTATATATTTGTCCAAATTTCTAAAATATACATACTTTCATGTCACCTGATTATTATTAGAAATATTATGGTTTGGAAAATGTTAACTTTAATATTTCACATTTAAGATAACTAAGATTCACTTTCAGATAAACGTTGCTAATTTTTTTCTATTGATTTCCAAAGGTCCAGAAGACTTGCATCTTGTGTAAAATGCATAATTTGCATACCATGCATCGTCGTAGTCTTTGCAAAATTACTCCAAAGTTAGAGTTTGGTGTTTT
>JACGTP010000058.1:703088-751285 GCA_023678845.1 Mischocyttarus mexicanus | reverse complement strand
CTTGTGTAAAATGCATAATTTGCATACCATGCATCGTCGTAGTCTTTGCAAAATTACTCCAAAGTTAGAGTTTGGTGTTTTCGAAATTGTCCTTCCAAGTTGTCGTCTGCGTTTATTCGCGATATCTTGAAGAAAAGATTTTTAAAACAGATATGCTATGATACCGGACGGTTTTAACTTACTTGTGCACGTTTTAATATGTTTAATATAATATTTGTAAACAATAAATTGTGACAGACTAATGATAAAATTTAAACGAAAGTGAAATATAAGGGAAGTAAAATAATCAGAGAAACAATACTAAAATTTGAATACATTAACCGAGTTATATGATAGGGTGAGTTGTTTAAAACCTCATATACTACGTCGATCTGGATACGCATTAAGAAACGCGACATTGTAATATAAGTTTTAAACGAGATTTTCTCAAGCACCGTTTTCCTATTAATCCATGTCGCAAGAGTTATTCTTACAGAAAGAGAGAGAAAGAGACCGAAAGGTAAAACCTCCTCTTTTAACTTACTCTTAGTTCATCCAAGAAATTATATTTCAATTGTTTCCTACAAATGATGGATAGAAGGGTACAGATTTTATTATTATTATTATTGTGTAATTTTTTTCTTACGTTTTTCCGTAATTCGATTGCTAATCCAGTCATTGCACGGTTCTTCATTTTTCACGATTCTTATCGCACGATAAAAAAATACAAACAGGGTTGGAGGTGGTTAAAACTAGATTGTATTACTGTGAACTATAATCCACTAGACTCCTGGAAGGATAGAAAAGAAGAAATAGTAAGAATTCTAGAAATATCCATTTAAGTACTTGCAGACAGATTCGTGGATCGGTGTTAAGGTTGTAAGGACTCGTCCAGGTTGTAGACTCCACGAACTATGACCTGTCACATATATCGTTCTCAAGGTTTTAACCCAAGATACAGAGAACTATACCCATGTAAGACCAGGTTCTTCGAGTCTTTGCACCTTTCTTTTTCATCTACGAGCGAAGATTACTGCGATAGGAAAGATCAACGTCTTTCTTTTTGACAACGCACGTGCGACTTTTGCAACTAAAAAAGAAAAAGAGTATTATTAAGTCTATTTTCAATAATGTCAAATCTTTCTGTTCTTACCTTTTTGTTGTAATGTTTGCGTTAACGGTTAATGTTTATCTAAAAACCCTTTTTTTGCGGGTTTTTCTAATCCCAAGGTATTATATGCTCATCCAATTTATTTCCTGGAATAAAAAAAAAATAAAAGAACCTCCTTTTGATGTTTAAATACACAAAAGAAAACTAATGCATATTAAATGAAAGATAATATTTTAACTCACACACACAATTTTCTAAACGTATTTTAATGGAACAGCTAGAGCGGAAAAATAAAACCAACTCAACCGTGAATATTCTCAATTTGATACTTCTCATTTTTATTTACGTAGTTAAATATTAATGATAATAATAATAATAATAACAACCCTACGAACCTATCTCTACCTGTATAATAAATACACCTAATCGAGGTATATTATGTTTCTAATTTTTATCTAAATACCCAGCACTCTATAAAAAAAATCAACCTTCTTTTTATCCACGTTATTTATCGTACGATAAATAATACTTGTTTCAACGTTGAGGGTAAACGTTTATTTTCCAAGAATGTAAAATCTCCAGAGGATTTAGAAAATTGTTAGATAAGCGAGTAGTATGCGTATATGTGTGTGCACGTGTGTGTGTAGTCGACGATCGACGAAGTTTCGGAGTAAAAATAAGATCGTAAGAATTGGAAGTTATATGGTTAGGTGGTGATGGTGAAAAGGGGTGGAAAAGGGTGGTGATGGTGGAAAGGGTAGAAAAGAGAAGAAATGGAAGAAAGGAGAGGGAGGGTTTGAATCCCGGAAGCTGCTTCCTCTCTTCTCTTTCAAGAGAAAACGATGCGCTTCTGGTGTCGGTGCTTTGGTGGTTGATGGTGGTGGTTGATGGTGTTGGTGGTGGTGGTTGTGGTGGTGGTACTGCTGCTGCTGCCGTTGCCATTGGTAAAGCGGAAGAATCGAGTAATCGCGTGCCAAGTCGCTTTATATTGTTCGCCGTTCGGAAAGTCTAAGCCGTCCTGCAAGTGAGCAGAACACGAAGCCCTTCGCGGTCGTACATCAAGCGCAGATAAGAGTCCGCCGCTTATTGCTGGAAAATATATGACGAGCCATTAAGCCGCCCTCCACTCCACCCACCCCAAACCCAACTCCTCCTCTACCTTCCACAACCCTCAAACTTCCCTTCCCTGAATCCCCACCACGATCACAGCACAGTCTGTTTCCCAACCCGTTTGCACCCACCCTACCATTTTTCGACTACTCACTGAAAGTCTCTCTTTCGTACTTCGAGCATGTTTCTAGTTTACCAAACATTGTTTTAACGACCAGTTGGAACCAATCGAAGACTTTGAGAATATCTGGACCACTAGAAAATAGGGCAGAGTGAGAGATGGGGAAGGAAGAGAAGAACTTTAAAGGCCTACTCCTAATCCGACGTTATCCGTTTCATAAAAATCATGTCGCGTCGAGTATCATCACTCGACAACACGGTGCACGTCAAGTACCACCACCATCACCATCACCACTTGATGCACTGTATATATGACTATACTACTCCAGCATCACATATTGATTGCTCGTTTTAATCGATTACCAGAAAATGGGGGTGAAGTAAGGGGAGAAGAAGATAAATCGACCGACTGCTAACGAAAAGTCGATATGAGGACGTTCATAACACGGTCTAAAGAGGGATATAGTTGACTATTTATCGAACGAATAACTTTATCTGGCCCTTTATGTAATCGCATATCCGGTAATAGTCCGTTCCAAAACCACACAGAAGCCACTTTACTCATTCCACCCACTCCAACCTTTCCCCCGAGCCCTGGAATTTTCCATTTACTGTTTACAGGAGAATTGATATTATGATATACAATATACATACACATTTATATGTGGATAGAAATGTTATCAACATGTGTTCACAATACGAGTAGGTATTAACAAATACACAGTACTGACATTATCACCCAGATGCGATAACAAATATACGCTTTGACGGATACGTACAACCCTCCTCCACCTTTTACAATAGATTTGCCTCGATTTAACAACCCTTAACACATTTAAACTCCAACAAATAAATTCTCAACTACCTGGTAGTAGGTTTGCTCCATCCTACACCTGATCGTTTTTTCATATTTAAAAAGAAAATAACTTTGTATGATGAATTAATAAACTCGAATTCTTTTGTTTTTTTTACGTTAATTGATTCTTAAACTTTTTAAAAATATACTTGGTAATATGATTCTCCAATATTCGAAGTTGTTAGACCTGGGTGACAAGTACGGTGTGACTCTCATTAAATAAAACAAAAAATAAATAAACTCACAAATGTGATTGTTTTTTTTTTCAATTCTGATAGACTATACTGTCTGACACTCGTTCTATTTCTTCGAATCAAATTTATATTTGAAATAACCCCCTTTTTTCTCCACCATTCACCTTTCGAACAGAAAAACTAACCCCCGGTGTCGTGAAGCTTCGTTATTCTGTCGAAGGTTCAACTAGGATTAGCCGATTTTGATCAAATGTTTGTTCGTATTCTCGGTCCTTCTGTTTGACTAAAAACTAACAAAAAAAATAAAAAACAGAAAGGTGGGTGGAGGAGTGAAAGGAAAACAGTTTATCGGGAATAGTGTCGATCGTTTGTTGCGGGGATTGAAAGAATATTTTTCTTCTTCTTTTTCATTTTATTTTATTTTATTTCTATCGATTAAATTTCTAACGGTTTATTTTCATGGGAGAAAATAAATATTTGTCATTTTCTATCTCTCATTCTTTTATTTTTCCTACCACCTAGTTCGGATGAAATATGCATGGAAAGGAACGCCGTTGGCAGACTGAAAATAGAAGAATCATGTTTAAATGACGGTAACCTTCCAAGTGTTCATAGTACTCTCTCTTTTTTGAACCTTTCGAGCCCATTCTCTGAACCTGGCCTCTTCTAAATTGGTCAGCTCATGAACGTGTTTCTCCTTTCTATGTTTTATCACCCATGGTGCTGCTTGATGGTAAATCACATTTTCATATTTAATGGGGAATGAAATTATTTGGTCAACAAGAAACAGGTCAAGAACTTGAAACTCGAGTTAGTATGAATAGCATAATGTGTACCTGGAATCTCATTTTTTACCCTAATCTTTACCATTAAGTAAAATCATTAAGAATCATGCATACAATTTTCTCTTAATTTTATCTTAAACTATTAACTTTGATTGATTATTATTGTAGTATAGTTTTAAAATGAAATTTTTCTTAGCTATTATAACTCGTGCTTTATTCAAATCAATTTAAAATAATAAAATTATATTAAAAATGTTAAATGCATTAATAAGTTATGCAAATGAAAATGCATAAATAGCATTAAACTTGGTAACAATTCTGTCCTATAACTTGGATTAGTTTTTCACTTTTTTTTATCCAATTTAAATTTGTGTTCCACGGTGTATTAATAACGCAGAATCTTTTTTTACACTTTCCATATCAAAGGGTCTTTGAATTTTCGTAGATTTTCTTGAAACACCTACCAAACCGTGTTTTCTTATTATCACTCATATTTTAATAATATACTTTGTAAAAATTGTTTTTCCAAAGAAAGCAAATTGTAAGAAAATGAATTTACAATGTTATTGAACACCCTTGGGCTGAATACAAATTATTCTTTCAAGCTAGGAAAATCTTCAAAGATATTTTTACGTTGGAATGACTTTTACTCCTCTTTTACTGAAAAGTAACTCGTAAATTTATTTAAATGCGTAAAAAAAGAAAGAAAATATAAACACGTATATTCTCTCTCTCATTCTTTTTTTTTTTTCTTGCACATGGTACCTCGACAAAAGATAAACCAGTGCGAATAGCGAGTTTTACAGAGCCATCACATTTACCTGTGTTACGTACCTTCTTGTAACTTCATTTTCCTATACAAACCACGAGAAGTTGCTAACACAAAATAAAAAACTTACGATAAAGGATATTAAATGTTCTTTTTTTTAAAATGTATTTCCAAAAAATTTCCAATGAGATTTCTACCGTAAAGATATTATCACCGTTAATTCATTCATACGCTTTATTAGTATTCATTTTAAATGCCAATCGTCATGAACACACGACAAATTATTTCGAATATTNTGAAGTAGTTTAAAAAATTCACCTATCACGTTACTTTGCCATAATCCGAGTTAACGTTTTACAAAAGAGAATACGAAATTATGTTCTTCTCTTAAAGAATAAAAATAAAATAGAATAGAATAGAATGAAAGAAATATCTTCTCTCATTCGTATTCAATTATTTTATTTTTAACTATCACCCTTTTGGTTTAGGAAATTCTTTGTAGAAGATAGGAATTATTAAATATAATACCAACTGTTATATATTTTTCACAAAACGATACTCATTTACGACAATTAAAATATAATATATTGTAAAATGAATTAAAACGAATTATTATTACTCTCTCTGTCTTTCTCTTTCTCTTTCTCTGGCATGGAAAAAGCGTTTTAGTAACTTTGAAGAAGCATAATTCTCAAGCAGAAATTTCAAATTTATCTTCTCGTTTAACATACTGAAATGGTTTTACGTCTGGCATACATACCAGTTAGAATACGTGAAACGACTAATCTTCAATAAGTACGAGGAACATACTTGGGTAGAACAATTAAAATTCGTATCTACACTTTTCCTAATGTAACTTGTGTTAATTTACATCAATAATAACTTAAGAAAATATAAAATAAAAGAGAATAAATATAAATAATTTTCCACATGGTGAATCCTACAACTTTCCATTTGTAAAAATAATTTTTAAAAAATACCATTTCAAGTAAAGTGTTTCGAAATTTCTTCTTAGTTTTATTCAATATCGTTTCCCAAGACCGGAAAACGTTAAAGCGAGTTTATTTCGTTTCAAGACGTAAGGAAAACGGAATTCTTGAAAGAACGACGAAGACGTTGAAAAAGGAATGAAAAGAAGGGGAAAAAAAATAAAATAGGTTGCACGAGGGTTGCGTAGGGTTGGAGTAAGGGGTTGGACGTGGTGAGGTGAAGAGTGGAAAGGGGTGGTGTAAGCGAGTCCAGGTTTGCGAGGCAGAAAACGGTGGCAGCAAATCGCTCGAAGCAAGAATGCGAAATACGAATGGTGACTGTGAAATGGCGTAGAGGAACGTTCCACAGTTACGCCATTTTGTCGGCATCGCTGACGTTCCCCACCAGCATCAGCAACAGCATCAGGACCAAGACTAGCATCAGCATCAGCTCGTTCTCGATTTCTCCCCGGCACGGTTGGCTCGTAAAAAGCGGACGACACGACTTCGCACTTTGCTCGTTTCGAAGCTTCCCGTCGTCTCGTCGGGTCACGATCTTTTCGGGAAAATAAAAAAAAATGCCCACCATAAGGGAAGAGGAAGCAAATCGTGACGAGATATATTTACCGAGATAACCTAATCGATATCTTTGACCGATAAACCATCACAATTGATTTTTATCCAATACAAAAGACTACTAAAATATTTTTATATTCTATCGTAAATATTATGGGGGTTTATTTTATTTTATGGCAAGAGAGTAATTTAAGTTTGCACCAATAGATTGCCTTATGTCTGTTTCGATATTCTGAGACGATTTAAAATATAAATGCACAACTACAACAACAACAACTCGGTGCACAATGCAATGCCTAACAGATAATAAAACCCAACTGGTGTGAGAGAAATTTGCAAAGAAATAAAAGAAGATTCCATAGATATATTTTTATTTTTTAATTTAATTTAAATACAAATTGTTCAGAGTGGAAAAAAGAAATAAATAAGAAAGAAACTCAGAGTGTATATGACTCTTCAAACACAAACTAACAATGATGCAATTAAGAGAAAACAAAATAATAAAAAAGCTCATTCGATTAAAACATGGGAGAAAACACTTTTGTTAATAGAAGAGACGTAACTCATTTTTTTTGTTTTCTTTTGAGTACATTTTTAAAACAATTCACCTGTTTATTTAACAATAATACCTACTCACCCTACTCACTTCAACTCACTCCATTTCCTTGTTTCCTAATCTCTTTGAACTTTATACAGTAACAATGATACAATAATACTTATCCCAAGCATAATCGAGGTTTATTATTTAAATAATAATAATAATAATTAACAAAAGGGTTTAAAAATACGAACACGAAAGAACATTGAGTGTTTGTCGATATTTTGTAACACGTTTCTTGGAAACTTCAATAAAATGATAATTAATATGACGATTTGTACAGTTCATTCAAACAAAAAGGGGTTGGAGAAAGGGGTGGTTGATTCGACTAGTTGCGTATTAAGTTTTTAATACGAAAATTTACGACTATTTCATTCGTTTTAAACCCCTACGCAGAAAATTCATTGCGAATGGCCAATAAATCGTCGACTACGTCATACGTTCGATCGTGATCAAAAAAAAGATGAAAGAAATAAATAAAAAAACAAGAGAAAAAGGGAAAGAGAGAGGGAGAGAGAGGAAGAGAGAGACAGAACAGTTTCGATCGAGTACAAAACTCGAGTGGAAATTGAAAAAGTATCACGTCGAATTGATAAAGCTGAGAGAAATTCACGAGGACGTGTCGTTCTACGCCTATGCTTTCAATCGTTTTTATTTTTTTCTTTTTCTTTTTTACCTCACTTCGCTTTACTTTTTTTTTCTGCTCTCTTTTCTATCTTATTTTTAAACGTTTAATATTACGTGCTTCATGGCAGGTTCATCAAATTTGAAACAGAGTGCTTCGTACGGTTTTGAACCAATAAAGTTTCACTGAGAACGATAAATAAATAAATAAAAAAAAAGGCAAACTGTGTACAAGTTAGAAAATATTGCAATTAAGCGTATGAAGTCATATGACAATCGAATCAAATATAAATTGCGAAAATAAATATATAAATGATTGCTTTGAATTTGGTGTTGGAAAAACTCGTACTCTTCGTAAAGGTTGCATCAGGGTTTCTTCAGGATTTCTTCAAGATAAACGTTGTAACTATTTTTTATTTGATATATTAAGGACCAGAAGACTTGTACTTTTCGTAAAATAAATAATTTGGAGTCCAGAAGACCTCGTACTTTTCACAAAGTTGCTCTGAACTTGGTGTTGGAAAAACTCGTACTCTTCGTAAAGGGTGCATCAGGGTTTCTTCAGGGTTTCTTCAGGATTTCTTCAAGATAAACGTTGCAAATATTTTTTATTTGATATATTAAGGTTCAGAAGACTTGTACTCTTTTTAATCACACCTCATATATATTGGGTTGTAATAATTATAAATGCATAATTAAAAAAATTAATAAATATAAGTTACGATAGAAAAGTAAAAGAATATATTTTTTAATTACTGTAACAATTTTTAATATTACCCAATAAATATGAAATTAATTAATTTGTCTGTCTCTCTCTCTTTCAATTATATTTCAAGTTAATAATAAATAAAGTAGCTCGAAATATAAGGGTAGGAAAATGATATACCTAACGACATCTACATCGTAGCCTTGGAAACGTCCTTGGAGTAAAGTTTCCAAAGATTTTCCAACGATGGCAGCACCCTTAACAAATTTTCAACCCCTATATCTCACCCTCTTTACACGAGATTAATTCTAACTTTGTACAAAATGATATCGTCTTTTAACTATGGTTTTTCTTTTCTTTCGACACGTACCATCTATCAAATTTGAATAGAATTTATTTATAAACAAGAATTACAATTTATTCTAATTATTTATCTAAGTTTTGTGCAACATAATTTACTTTACCTATCTAAAAAAAATTTATTATTTTATACTACCTTTCTTATTTAATTACAATCATCGTTTTATAGATTTTCATTTACAACGTTCTGAATTATTTATTATTTTTATTAGGATAACCAAGGAATGAAGGGGAAAAAAAAGGAAAATATAAAAAAGAAGATAAGTTTTCTTCCCCATTTATTAGGATACAAATTAGGTTGTCGTCGAGTGATTTATACTATCGGTTTCCCACTCCAGAAAACAGTATGCGGACCGGTACGACATGAAAATACCCTACTCCTACCAACGTCCATGATTCTCGATACATCAATTTTATGCAGAACGCAACGATTTGCCTTTCAATTTTCATGCAAATTTCTCGATTGGTCGTCTGTAAAGGTCTATGTCCTCCTTGCCCTAGATATCATCTCTTTCCCATCCCCTTTTCCTTCCAACCCTCTCTCATATGTTTCTTAATCCATATTTTTCACAATTTTACAAATGTACTCTACTTCTATTTCTTACAACTCGTATCGAAAACTCATTGAAATTATTTTAAATAACTCGTATTATCAAAAACATTATACTCTATGAAAAGAACAATATTGTTTCATATTAAATAAGAAAACAAACTGCATACGTGTGTTTATTTTATTACATTTAGAATTTTCTTTTAGTGATCTGGGGAAAAAAGAAAATTGTAGACACGAGAAAACATTTCAATCAAATTGATATATCAATGAAATGCGATTTCTTTCTTTCTTTATACCATTTCAATTTCAAATCTACTACTACTACTACTATTATGCTATGTCCTAAACATGCATATGTGCACACACGAAATGCCAAAATCTCGCACAAAGAAAAAAAAGAGAGAGAGATTATTTTTATCAAAAATAAAAAATATTAGAAAGAAGATAGAAATAAAAAAAGAAAGATTAAAGTCAAGAGGTCATCGATATTGGTTCACGTTCGATTCGTTATACTCTCACCCTTCGTGATTTGATTTTAAAGGAGTGGAATGAAAAGGTGGAGGTGCAGGAGAGTGAGAAAAAGGTCGGGGTGAGAGAAATAGCGTAGATTTCCTCGCCAATCGTGGGAGAACTTTCCCTTTTTCGTGGTTCAATTCGAAATAGGAATATGGGTGTTGGTACCACTCGATGCCTGCCGTCACTGATAATTGAAACCCGTAAATTAAACCTTCGGGAGATAAGCTCTTGCGAGTAAATGAGTTTTTAGAATCTCTCTCTCTTTCTCTATTTTACAAACTCTTCACTTAGCCCCCATCATCTCTCTCATTTCTATTTTCTGTATGTCTCTACCTTCTCGACATATTCCTGAAAAATTAAACCCTCGAATGATTAATCGATCACTTTGTGGATCATAATAGAGAGTATCATTTTCAATTGACACAGTTAATGGGATTGTAACACGAGAAATAATAAAAAAGAAAATCTAACACTTTGATTGCCACAATTTCTCTGTGATCTCTTGGTGATCATTAATTTGAATTATTTAAATCGTAAAAGTTGAATGAAAATTTACTGTTGGCACATTTAAAACATTACCATTAATTAGAATATACTTTGAAATAAAAAGTACACCATTGAACGATTAAACATTTTTATTCAAACACCCAAAATAAAAGATTGATTGCTATGAAATCTTGCATTGTGGCAGTCAAAGTGGTAATCAAAATTGTCGATTTTTCGAGGACACATAAAACTTGTTGAAAGAAAGAGTGTGTGAAAGAGGAAGAGAAATAATATTTGTACATGCTTTTGGTTCTTTTCGACACAGAATATGGATATTAAAATTTTGCAATATTTTCGTATCTTGAAATAATAACGCAGTTACTATACAAGAAGAGTATGTAATTTTTATAATATCGAAATACCATGATGCATATACAACATTCTCTCAGTGGATTCCGACGTGTGTCTCATTCGTTCGACTCGGTTTAACATCGATGCGACATTCAATTTCCATGCGCGTAAGTTCCAACATATCACGAGACTGACAGTAGCAATGTTCTCAGGTATGGTAAAACGCTCTAAACTATTTGTTCGTGTCTATCCTGTATTTTCTTGCTTTCATGAGAAAGAGGGGGAATGAGGGTTGTGAAGAAGAAGAATAAGACTAAGAAGAAAAATACAAAAATACTATCCATTCTCTCTACGATTTATTTTGAATGACTACAATTGATACAATATTACAAGAAGAAATATTCAAAATTTCATTTCCCTCTAATAAAAGTTACACCAAATGATTAAATGTTAGATCAGTGTTACATTTTTGATGACAAATAAAAGAAATATGTTTATAGATTCTAAAAGATCTGACCGATTAAAAAGTTAGGCTCTAATTTTACCAATCAACTACGACGAACTGGGTAAAAATGTGAATCTAATAAAACGGATTGAACGATAAATTAAAATATCCAGCCAAGGTGTTCTAATTTGTGGATCGTGTTCTGCGAACGAAAAAAAAATGGGAAAAAAATTAAAAAAAAGAAAGAAAAGTTTGTCGTACACAGTCGGTACTCTAACACGGGATTGGAAGAATTTATAGTTACTCTAATATCGAAAACTCCTGAATAGTTTGCTAGCCTATGGTTATAAATTTTCTAACTGACCCATACCAACTCGGTGGTGGTGGTGCTGCTGCTGCCTACCGTGGGTTACCACCGCCAAACTACGGTGATAATTTTTCGTCTGACGTAAATCAAAGTAACTCGTATAAAAAAAAAAAAAGACAAAAAAATAACGTCACGATCCTATATCGTAATAGCGCATGAAACGCACGCATGCACGTACGCATGCACGCATGCATGCATGCATACATGCATATATGTATTCAGGGTATGCAATACGTCAACTATATTTCTACAATATGTCAAACATATTCGTACAATATGTCAAATATTTAACAACAATATTTTTCTAATTTTTTTCAAACATAATTGCAATCAATCGTTGGTAAGATTGACACTTAGCCACATGCTTCTATTTATTTATTAATTTATTTGTCTATTAACTATACTCAACAATATTTTTCTGATTTTATTTTTATTTCCAGGACAGAGGAATTTAAAGAAATATCCTGTTATGGTGTTTATACATGGGGAAAGTTACAAATGGAACAGTGGTAATCCATACGATGGAACCATACTGGCTGCTTATGGGAACATCGTATTCGTCACCATCAATTTTCGTCTTGGCATTTTAGGTAAGTTTCATTATGGTTTTTTTTTATATTATACGTTTATATAAATTATATAACTATTACAAATATAAAGGACTTTATCTGTATTTTAATTTAGACTGAGTATTGTGTTTCCATCAAAATTTCCATACGATTGATATGCTTTTACAAAAGGGTTCTATCAACATATGACACACGAAACATGTATATTATATTTTTACACGTACACACACATAGATATACTATAAAAAAAACAAAAACTATAAATTATGCATGGGTGCATTTAAAAAAAAAAACATTCGAGTTTAATGTCGAGCTCGCATTACACCCGCACGTGTTTTGCATTTTTTAAAACTTTCCCATAAATCGTAAAACCGTCCTCCCCCGTTCTGGTTCGATTGAAAAAACAAAAATAAAAGACATTCTTTTCTGGAAAAGAAATGGTGGTGAAAAAAAAAATATTTCAAAAAAATATTATCAATGGACTGCTATTTAGGAAAAATCGTCGAGGATGTTCGATATTTTGACCAACTCGTAGCAAAGGTAGCCGAAGCAACCCCTGTTCGAATTCGAATTAACGAAAAATCTCTCAACTGACTGGGTGGTGTAGGCAGACCCCATTCAACACGGAATCAGAAACTTCTGCTTCGTTAACATTCACGCTTCGATGTTTCGGTCTTTGATTCTTAATACCTGACTAACTCCTTTTTTTTATTTTTATTTTATTTTGTTCACTGTGATGGTCTAACGCGACCAGGTTTTATATGGTCAAAAATGAAGCTTAAATATAAACTAACAGATTTAAATAATTGTACTTTTTCCAATAAAATTAATATCACCATTCGTCTAAAGTTTGATTTCTTTTATTCACCAAATTAAACTCCATTTATCTTTGACTAATCTATTCGACTAAATAATTAAGAAAACATACAATAAATCAGACAGAAACACACGAGACCTATAAGTGTATTTATTAATACAATATCTTTAAAAAAAATCTATTTTAAATATACTTTAATACTACAAAACAAACATATTTTAAGATAAATGTTATAAAATGAAAATAATTCTATTCATTAATGAAAAGTTCGATTCCTTTCATCCGTCAAATGAAAAACTTTCTTAATCCTTCACAGGGAGTTTCTTTTTGACTAAATAATTAAAAAAAAGAAGAAAATAAATCTAGTAGATAGTAGCACACAAGAGAGAGATGAAAATGACGAAGTACGTAGCTTAATCAAACTAACGAAAGGTTAAAGAGCCTCCTTTTCCTGTTAGTTAGTCCGAAACGCGTAACTAGCTCTTATACCATAACGCTTTCTGTTCTTTTCTTCTTCCAACTGAACCTTAACT
The DNA here is from genome assembly GCA_023678845.1 of Mischocyttarus mexicanus. Classification (NCBI taxonomy): domain Eukaryota; kingdom Metazoa; phylum Arthropoda; class Insecta; order Hymenoptera; family Vespidae; genus Mischocyttarus; species Mischocyttarus mexicanus. The sequence goes on along the minus strand of JACGTP010000058.1, from coordinate 737,892 downwards.
CTGGGAGCATATTTTTTCTCATGTTTTGCGATGGGGCCAAGTTATCCTGTGAGCGTTTCTATCCTTCTTCGTTTCATTCTTTCTCCATTCTCTTTCTCTTTCTATCTTTCTTTTTCTTTTTCCTCGAGTAAAGGCAGACCACCTAAAGCGGAGTTACTAAGCGCTTCTCCGGCACTTTAACCTAATTTATGATTATGGTTTCGGACTCGTCTTTCTTTCTTCTCTTTCTCTCACACACATACACACACTGTGATCTCTCTTTTTATTTTTATATCTTTTCTCCTCTCTTGCTATTACGCTCTTTTTTCTACTTCGACCACTCCACTTACCCAGGTTAGGCTGGTACGTTCGTTCATTCTCTATTGCAACGTACGTCCATTTGTATCGTTCTCGTGTTCCCACACTCTTCCTCTGTTATACTTTCCACTACGAAAAGGTCAGTCGAAAGGTTCCCTTTGTTAAACTTCCTACTTTCTTTTATACATATCTTCTAATATTTATTTGTATAAGCAGTTTATCTTCAAAGTGATCTAAAGTCTAATTCTTCGTAAGAAGTTTATATCATTTTTCTTATTATTTTAATAAAAATTATTCAACACATTATTTAATTTTATCTGAAATACATAACAAGTTTGATGGATTTGTATTATTATTCCATACGAGTATTCATACGACACTTAAATATTTTCTATTTAAAAATATTTAAAGATCTTAGGACAGTTTAAAAAAAAATACCACTCGTACCTTTGTAACTTGGAATAATTTTTAAATGTTAATTAAAATGATAAAACACAGATTAAACAGGTAAACTAATCTATCCACAGCATTACATCTTGTATATTTTTTTTTATTTCGAACCTTTCCACTACTTTACTCCTTGTTTTTCTTTTTCTTTAACTTAAGAATTTTTCAAAGTCCTCCTTTCTACGTGGATGATAGATAACGTTCACTATTTCTACCCCGTCGACCATGACGTTCTTTTACGGGGATATAGCGACCAATTGCAAGAAGATTTTCTAAGAGAAAAAGAAAGAGAAATAAAATAGAATTTATTACAGTAAAGTTAAAATTTGTTAAAAATATACAAGAGTTACACAAAATATAAAAATGCATTATTTATGTTTTAATTTTGACCAGTGCAATTCATTCTTAACATAAACTGTACAAATTATATAAAAATTTTTAATTAAATGTTATTATTTAAATGTTAATCTTCCCTTCTACTGCTCGTTATTTTTAAATTTTATTTTTTGTACAATAGTAAAAAAGAAAATTAAATTAGACTTGGTTGGAAAATAAAAGGAGAAACTATAGTGATTTTATATCCGTAGGATTCCTAAGGCCAGGTATAAGGGACGACGCTGCGAGTAATTTTGGATTACTGGATCAAATAGCGGCACTTTTATGGCTCCAAGAAAATATTGCTGCATTTGGTGGTGATCCAGACATCGTGACTTTGGTTGGTCATGGTACTGGTGCCATATTTGCTAATTTACTTCTACTCAGTCCAGTTGCAAACAACGAAGGTAACTACTTTCATTCTATTTTTGTTTTATCATTCAAATAAAAAGGACAGAAAGTACTTTACGTTAAAAAATAAAACAATTCTCTCAAAGTGTTCAACTCTGTTTTCTTCAATTAAATATTTTATTTAAACTACTAAAAGATTTCTTTACATTTCATAAAATCTTAAATTGAAAATCCAAACAAAAAAGAAATAAACAAAAATAAAGAAAGGAACTTGGAATTTAAGGAAAGAATATTTCATATCTTTTCGAAGAAGGTGGATGATATTTTATCTCGTACGATATTTCGTGAGAGAAACATAAAAAAAATAAAAACCCTGTCGTATTCGGAGTTTCAACAGGGGTGAAATTATCTTACCTACTACTCTCTTAAAACGTTTCCGTATATATCAAAAATATATTAAAGTACTTTTGACTTTAGTTAAACAACCACATACATTTTTCTGTATGGGGGATACTCTAACACGTAATACAAACTAGTAAATATATATACCTGTGCTCTAGAATTGGTGTCGTTCAACGAAAAACTAATCCCTCGTTCCTCTCTCATCTCTCCCTCAACCCCCTCAACCCCCATACGTAAATTCCGTGGAAAAACTCGTTAAAAGAACTTTCAGTTTGGGATAGGAGTCACGTATGAACAAAATTTTCATATAAACCCCGTAACGTCGAATTTTTTTTCTATATCCAGTTTAACTTCTTCTTCTTCTTCTTCTTCTTATTCTTCGTTTTTTCTTTTTGTATTTTTCTCTCCAAAGAAAGAATTTGCCATTATTCTGCAAATTGTAATAAATGCCAAACACGAATAGAAATATAAAATACATTTAATCTTAGAATTAATATAACAAATTCTATGTTAATAAAATACTTAGAACGTTTATTTGAATAAGCAAAACAATCACTGTGTGATAATAATTTTGTTTTAAAATTTTTTAAAGTCGAAAACAAGGGGCTCATATGAAAATTAGTTCAAGTTCAGGTCTAATATAAATAAATAAATAAATATATCGAGTGTTGAATAAAGTTAAAGCTACTAAACTCGAGTAAAACGATGAGAGTTAGAAGAATAGAGAACTACGTGTTGGTTGAAGTTGATATTAAAGTTGGCCCACCAGGTTTCACGAGATCGAAGTTTGTTGAAAAGGGTAGTTAGGACTAGGGGATGGTGGCAACGGAGACATGAAGGGAAGAAAAGGGGGTAGGTGGAGAGAAGACTGAAGAAGATAGGTTTGAGAATAGAAGGAGGATGAAAGTGGTGGAGGAAGGTTTGGGAAGGTTGGAAGAGGAGGACAGAGAATCGTTTCGTGAATTAATCTCGTAGATTGTGGACGGCGTGAACCGTTGAACCGGCACACACGCGTGCATACGTATTATAGGGAGAAACTAGGATCGTAACTAGGGGGAAAAGGGCCTCGTAGCAGCACAGCTTGGTCGTACGTGTTACGGTCTAAACGTTCCTCGCATGAACGCGTTCGTCGATTCCTGTGGTCGTTTCTCTCCTACCACCATCTTCTCACCACTACCATCATCCTCCTCCTTCTTCCTTCTTCTCCTCTTCCTCCTTCTAACTCAGAACCATGTTGTAAACTTCATGGTGAACATAAGTATACTTACTTTGTTTAAAGTATCGACAAGATTCCAACACTTTTTCCTGCTCTTCAAAGTCGAGAAGATTCAATGTCTTTCTTATTTTTTTATTTTTGCTGACCATGACAACCATCGACCAATACACCCTCTTAAAACTTTGGTTTCTTTTGTTTTCACATTCTTCGTAACCTTTTTATTTTCAGCACAGCACAGAGTAAGTGAAAGAAAAGCTCTGTTATTAATCTTTCTCGTCTTTTATAACATTCAGGTCTTTTCAAGCGAGCTATTCTGATGTCCGGTTCTGCATTAAGTGCAGACGCTATTGGGAAAGCACCATTGCAAATTACCAAGCAGGTAAGAAGAATATTTTAGTTTCATCGATCAATTTCCAATAGAAAAGGGATGGATTTTTTTGTTGATATAAGAAAAAGGAAGAAAGAAAATAGAATTATCCAATAATCGCATTAAATTACTCCCATCTCTTCTCCTCACCCTCTCATTAATTCATCCCCACTCGTACTTTTTTATTATACTTTTTACAAGATCGAAGTACGTAAAATTTAATCGATATAATTTATTTTCGAAATTCCTATTATTCATGGAAATAATTATTATCCTCGTTGTGGGGGTTTATAAATATCATATCTACGGTTAAATCGTGTTTCACGAATTATATTTTATACGACATTGGGTTGAGTAGAAGGGGGTAATTAATTAAATTCATAATACGTACATTGTATAAGGAATATGTGTACCAGTTGGATACAATGAAACATACTAATTCGGCTTTTATATTTCAATTTGAATTATTCAATAAAAGTCGACTATTATTATTATTTAAATACCTTTCTTCCCCTTCCTTTTTCCCTCCACCATTAAATTCGCAGAATCGATAAATAAACGATACTTTCAATCGTTCGTTGCGTATTAACGATACGATTCGAAAAATGATAAATTTAATTGCTAGATTAAAAGAATGAAAAAGAGTGGAAGGTTGTTAGGGTTGTGGTCCTTGGTAAAATCCGCGAAATTTTGTGCAGCGTCGTAGGAGGTACAGGGGGTAACTGGTAGGGGTAAGGAGACACAAGAACTGAGTTCGCTCGAAGGCTTGTTAAAGGTTTTCATCCCCTTTGATCCCGTGCTTCGTCAAAGGGATAAAGAGGATTTAGGAAGTCTCTTACGTATTCTCGAACGCGAAATTAAACACATCGGTGCAACACGGGTCGACGCCTTTGCGTTTCCACCGTCTTTACTCTCTTAGAATTTTCTATCTTCGTCTCTCATATGTATTTGCAAACACCACTGCACTTTAAGTTTTATATGAAGAAAAAAACATACACAAAAAAATAATTAATTTATCCAATTACCCCCAATTGCATTGGGACAAAAATACAAACAAACAAACGTTCGTAGAATAAACTGGTGTCACGATCTAAATTCCAGCAAGTGAGATAGAAAAAAAAAAGGAAAAACAATGATCGTTTGTCGTTGCCGGAACACCGGGATTGTAGATCACTGGAATGTTCATTGCAGTTAAGGGAGGTGGTGGGTGGAGAAGAAAGAGAACGAAATTGCAGGAATCGTTTCGTTTCGTTTCGCAGGTGGCGATAGCTTTGAATTGTCCAACTACAAACGACAGCGATTTGGCCCGTTGTCTGAGATTGCAAGATGTCGAAACCCTTTTAAACGTGAAGATTCACAAACCTAGATACGTGCCTGCTTTTGCACCACTCGTTGACAAAGCTGTCATACCGAATCTTCCAATCAGACTGATGGAAGATTCACAACTTTTCGGCAGGTTAGTTGTTCCTCTATTTTTATTTACTTATTATTGTTTTACTAATTAATTTTTGATTAATCAATGACAAACTACTTTCTTTTAATTCACAGATTTGATTTAATGTACGGTGTTACCGAATCAGAAAAATTCCAAATCCTACCCCAACCTGCCTTGCAACATGGTTTGTTCGATAACCAACGTGACGAGATTCTCAGAGATCACGCTAAGGTAGAAATCATTTTACTTTACATTGACCTGAATTAACAATCTATGTTTAATCTAAATTTTGAAAGAAAATAAATACATTGAAAAATATTTGATGAATTGAATAAAATAGGCTACGCATGAGTTGGAACCAGAACTAATCTTATCAAGAATTCTCGAACACTATGGTGACTTTTATGGTAAATTTACGGACGACTACGCTACCAAGAATAGGGATATGGTTCTAGAAGCACTTTCTGACAGCGGTACTGTCGCACCCTTGATAATGACCGCCAATTTACATTCTAGAGCTAACCCGAATAGTTATATGTACGTATTCTCTCATCCGAAGGCCATGCAAGATTACTCAGGGGTAAGTTACTTCTTATCTTTGACGTTGATTGATCGACTGTACTATTCTCCTTGGACTTTACTACGAATATGTTAATTAATTTCCAAGTGTGTTGAAAAGGATAAGAAATGTTTCTTGTTTCTTTTGAAATAATCATTCTGTTTGTGTTTAAATTACTTGAATTGAAATAACGAATCTAACTTGTCGCATTTATTTAAATACAATTTGCTAATTACATTCGATGAGAATTTATTGAAAAATTGATGCACTTTATGAAAGAAATATTTCTCTGGTACACTTGTGTCTGGCATGATTCTAATAGTTTTACCAATAATTCATTGTGTTTGTTTGAACGATAATCACTGTGTTCGAAGAAAATAACAATCACCAATAGAACGAACTTATGAACCTGTTTTTGGGTTTGGAACCAAACTGTTCTTTCGACTTCTATTAGACGCTGAAACTAAATTGGCATGCTTTAAACGTCTAACTGTTTTCAAGTAGAATTAAAGTTTCATTCACCTGATTCGATTTGGTCCTTTATTTTCCAAATTATCTCCCAGCACTCTCGACTCGACTCGACTCAACTCGACTCGGTGGTGTCGATGTAGGGTGCACTTAACCTACCCCTTGATCGTATCGTTGATCAGCATAAAGGTCTCTTTAATCTCGTAGACGACGCTTGTAAAATCACCGAACCGCCACAAATTTCTGTTGCGTTATGGCCTTCTATGAAAGATGTTTTCTATCAAAGATATTTTCTATGGGAACCTTTTCTTTTATTTTTTTCTACATTTTTTACAAACATCCTTTTTACTTTCTTACTAGCCCCTAATCACAATTCCACTTTTATTTTATTTGACGAAACAAAAACCCATTAATATAAAAAACAGAAAATACAATTATAAGAACCCAGGATTGTGTCAGGGTTTCAACTTATTTGGGATTTAAATGAACGAAAAAAAAAAATAAAAGAAACAAAACAACAAGAACAAAAACAACCAGGAATCGTAACGAGAGGATCGTTGTATTGTTCTATGGGGAAAATGGTATTATACGACGAATATCACCAAGCAAATACCTACAGCAAATACGGTAAATATTACGTATTCGGTTACTGCTGCTGTTCTACCATCCCCCTTCTCCTATTTCTCCTCCTCTTCAACACGAATATTTGCATCCCATGGACGCGAACGCGCGTTTCGTATCGTGCACCATAAATATGGTGGGGAATTCCATTTCCAAGTTCAATGACGTGGTGGTGGTGGTCGATGTATCGTTACGTTAAAGTCGCAAATTCTCTAACCCACTGATCGAACGTACGAGATCGATGTGCATGTGTGTGTGTGTGTGTGTGTGTAACACCCTTCCCCCTGTTTCATCCACCTATCCTATTCGTTTTCGTGTTATGCCGTGGGGGTTAAAAAGAGAAAGAAAGTAGAGGGGTGAATATGATAGAGAGAAAACCGACAGGAATCGGATTGGCGAGCGTGAAATATTTTCCCTAAACTATGAATTAGAATAAAATCACACAATGAGCCTAAACCGACTGTCTTTTAATTACACTGTCAAAATTAGAATAAAACAAAAATATTGGAATAGAAAAATATAAAGTTGATGCAACTAGTATACCATTTTCACATGCATGTACCACATAGAAGAATAATCAAACTTGTTAAAGGAGTATAAGCTACTAATTGAAATATTCTCAAGTCTCTGGGTGTACGATAGCTCAAGCCGGATGATTATTTCTGATTTCTCTGATGCACTATCCACCACCTTCTCTTCTTCCTTCACCCTACTCCTCTTTCTATCTCTTGGTGATGTTATTCGAAGCTCGTATAATTATCGGCGACGCCGTTGAATGGGGTATCACCAGGATAGGATAGGGGGAAATAGGGGGATAGGTAGATGGTGTAAGGGTGGGGAACAAAAAGCGGGACACAACATATTTCGATCGATATCCTCGGTTCGTTATTTTACAGCAACAACGACAACATACGATACATGGGGAAGAGCTGTCCTATGTGTTAGGGGTTCCACTCGATGGGAGCAAGTACGACTTGCGTACTCGATACAACATCGGCGAGACATTGTTTTCCGAGGCCATGATGAATTGGTGGTGCAGTTTTGCATACATCGGGTAAGCTTTATGATGATGATGATGATGATGATGATGATGATGATGATGATATCGTTTCGTTTCTACTCTAGAAAATTATGCAATTAGTTTTAAATTGTATTTTTATATACTTTTCTTTTTATTTTACCTCATCTCACTTCAACAACCTGACGCTTCTTTAATCTTCCACAGCTAGTAATATAAAAATAAATAAATAATCTTGTAAAACTATCTTTTTTCTTTGCGGTTGTTTTACACGTTTTTATAAAATATTTACACGTACCATATTTCACAGAGTAGAAGAATATATATAAAGGGTGCTTTAAAATGCACTTTAGATGAATATCCGCAAAAATGTTTTCAAACAACTTTATCTATTTCTTTTTATTTTTTATTAAATATCGATTATTACAGATATAAACTTCTTTTTTTTATAATAAATAATAACGTTCGTTGAATAATAATTGTTAACAGCAATAGACCAATTTGTCCTATCGTAACTAAATAAAAATTGCATACATGTGTGAATGAACTTGTGAGCGTGTGTGTGTCTATTCAACGAAGAGGAGCCTAAAAATTTTCCCTTCGAATAACTTTCACTCTCTCTTTCTCTCTTCGTGTACCTTTTTTTCCCCCTTTTTTTTTTCTTTTTCTCTTTTTTATTTATGACGATGCACTTTAACGCTCTCCATTCCAGGAGAGAGCTCATAATCGTACTAGAGTGGCCGCTAACAAAAGTCTCTTCGTTGCATAGACGTGTCAGTGATAATTTACACTCTTCTCAACAAGAGGTCGAAAGTGGGGGTTGGGTAGGGGTGTGTTGGTGGTGGTAGAAATGACCACGAAACAAAATGAAATCAACGTATACGTTGGTTGTTGTTGTTGTTAGCTGTGTTTCAGTGTGTTATAATAATTATTATAATATAGATATAAATATGTGTGTAACGGTTAACTGTTAGGGGTTGTAAGTAGTATAAGCACGCCTATTTCAGCCAGTGGCAGCCTGGAAAATTGCTTTACGAGGAGGAAAACAGGATAGAGAAGCAGGTGAAACAGGCTGTTTAGCAAAGAAGGTGATGGTGGTGATGGTGGTGGTGGTGGAAAGCTTTAACGGCACTTTCCAAAACAGCTTTCGGCTGGACCTAAACGATTTTCAAAGCGAATCTAAGGCGACGCTTTTCTCTTCCTCCTCCTACTCCTTCTCTTTCTCCTTTCACTGTTTTATCCCCTCCATTTCTACCCTTCGTTTTACGTACAACATACGTTTATACGAAAATCCTCTTTCAGACGTAAAGTGGAATGTCGAGGATAAGCGGCACCAAAACCCGGTTTTAAACTTGAGTCCTCCTATATTTCCAAGGAAATTATAAAACACGATTTTCAATTAACTCTCCAGTACGGTTGAATATTTATACGTTTACTCCTCGAAACTAAATGTTAATGATAATCCTCATCCCTCCTACCTCACCCCTCTTATCCCGTTGAGCTGTCTTTCCTAATCTGTCATGGAACAAAAATTGTCTAACGTTGATAATAATTGAAAGAGAAGTTTCATATATATACGTATTTTAATTCTATATTATTATGACTATAACGTTTAATCTCTCTTTTCTTTCTGTCCCACTATGTATGCATGAATTTAATATAAATAATAAGATGAAAATTTTATATTAAAGTACAGAGAGAGATGGATGAAAGCTTAGAGGAGACGAAAGACAGAATTAAAAATATAAATTAAAATGATAGATATAAAAATTTGACGAATTTTATTAGAAACGTGAAGAGAATTAGGAATAAAGTTAGTTTGTTAGATGTTAGGATAAAGGTTGATTCTATCTCTAATATCGTCAAAAGCAAATAACGTTATACTAAATCGTTAGAATTACAGTTAGAGTTAGAGTTAGAGTAGAGGATCAATCATCAAGGAATGCATTAAATGATAAATCTAGATCAGGTAATACTGAATAATGACTTTAAGAAGAACGAGTGTATATGTCCTAGGATATTACATTTCCATACGTGGGAATAATTTATTCAGAAAAGAATCTAGGAAAGTAGTGTTAGGTTTTAACTCATTATAATATGATGTGTTCCATTTTTCGTTCCTCGTTTATGGTTCTCTTTAAAGTTAGATCTCACCCACTCTCTCTGAATACTATCTATAACACCTACAGAATATATATACGTACATATATAATATACTACCTCGTAGTAGATGCATATGCATCGCGATATGTTCCAGGGATCCATCTTAAACTGGGTCAATCCAATTAAGTGAAACAAAGCTGTTTAGTAGCTACGTTTGCAAACGGACACCCGTCTAGTCGATTGTTACACATGTCCGGGACAATCTCAGTAAATACATTTCTAACGTTTAATGCGTGTATCTAACATGATATACGATGTTTCTAACTAACAATGGATACATAAATACCTTCAAATATCCCTATTATTTATTTTCAACGAAACTTCTGAATTTTATATTTTTATTTTATTTATTTTATCGGATTTAAACTCATAATTACAGAAATAGAAAAATCAGGACGTAATACAGAATAAAAATTATAACACACGTTCGAGATATACATAATAATAATAAAAATAATAATAATGTAAATTATTTGTATTATTTATTTAATAGGAATCCTAATGCAGCAAAGAGGTACCCTTACTTGACTGACGGATTAAAGGAATGGGGACAGTACGAGCTTGATTGGTTGGAATACAATTCAAGAAATCAAACTTACTTTAATTTAAGTAAGTATATCATATATACATGCATTTATATATATGTGTGTGTGTGTAAAGAGTATGATAGAGAATCTTTGTTGACCATTATATGAAATTCTTTCATCTCAGCTATACCACCAAAGCTTGGCTCTCACTATCGTTTTGCTGAGATGCAATTCTGGAACGAGTATCTTCCTAACATGTTGAGGCATCCCAGCAAAGACATTCCTAGGTTCAATCGACCAAAGGGACCACGACCTTCCATACTCGACTTCGCTGATGGGATTGGCAAATACGCGAATGGCAGCTCAGACAGGAACTACGACATCCACGGTTCCTGGTCAGCGGTGTTTTTAATTATTTCTTGAAAATATATTTTTATTAATATCGTTAAGTTAGGAGTGACAATGTGAAGTTTTTCTTTTTAAAGGCAGGACGTCACAGTATGTAATTGGTTTAACATAAATGATTTTGTTTAGGATGACAACGAAGACACCATCGAGTATAACCGAAAGTAATTTTGAAGAAAAACCATTGATTAATATGTTTCCTACAACAAATCTGCCTAATCTCGATAGCACCACTTCTGAATCTAACTCTGTTAAAAGTTCCTCAGTTATAACTATAATGATTGGTTTCGGTGTAATATTTCTGATAATCAATTTATCAGCTTTCATATATTTTTATTTGAAACGTCAAGCTACGAAGAATAATGAAAAACCATTGAAAAGACGTATCAGTCAGAAAGACGAATTGTCGAAAAGACCTAAAACTGAGAAACAAGACAATCATTATGGAGATTTGGGTTATAAAAGTGATAGCAAACCAGATTTGAATGAAGTTATTAAAAGTGACAAGGCTTATGACAACAATTCTAACTTTGGTAGAAAATCTAAACTTTCTCGAGAAAATTCAACTTCCACCATAGATACACATATTAAAGTTAGAGAATGGATACAACAGGAAATTGTACACAGGTAAGAAAATATTTCATCGTCTTATTTATATTTTTAAGGAATTAAAAAAGAAGAAGAAGAAGGAAAAACCAACCACCACGTTTGGATAAATTCTTAGACATCGAATGAATTGGTTATCCAATTAATGAACGTACTTATCGTTACTGAAATTCTCGTTTTATTTGTGTGTGTATGTGTGTGTTTCAATCATCCATTGTATTCGTTTTCACGATACATAAAATCAGGTCTTATTCCCATTTGATCGATGCACCAAGTGCATACGATGCATTCAACAGATTTCTTTATTTTCTTTTTTATCTTTTATTCTGCTACCAATAGAAATATCCTTTCTATCGAATAATAGTTTTCGATCGTAACTATGAATATTGAATTTATCTCGACGAACGTTTACGTTAATCGACGTTGTTGCTTGGCCATTTTTTTCAACTATGTAGACTTTTTTTTGCAAATTCCAATATCGAAAAATCATTGGTAAACATTTTTGTCATATTACTTCACAGAAAATAAAATTACAGAAAATAGAGAAAGTTTCGATAACCAAAAAAATCATTCACAAACTGTATAGACCTCAATTTATTTATTTATTTATTCATTAAAAGGGTTCACGGTAGTTTAAGCATTTCAAAAAAATTTATTTCGATGACTAATAAAATGATAAACCTTTTAGAACTTTGAAAGACTTTACCCAGCTTTTACCAAAAATATTTTAAACATGTTTAAGAATCAATTAATGCAAAACAAAAAAGAATTCAATTATTTCAAGCTATCATACCAGGTGACCCTTTTAATTTTTCTTGTCGTCGTAGCAATATTGTAACGTTTCAATTAAACTAAGTTCTTAACAGTCGGTGCTGGGTCATCGTTTAATTATCTTTAGTGGCAATCCCAATTAAAGTCTTATTTATTAAAAAGCATCGTATATATATATTTATGTATATTATTACGTCATCGAGGTAAAAAAAAGGAGCTCGTGTTTTTTCATTATCATTCTAAAAGTATGTACATTCAAAATTATTTAACGAGGGTAAGTAGATTTCCGCTCGTTTTCCTTCCACGATTATTACTCGGCCTGAAGAAGTACGGATTCTCTATTACACGTCAATGAATAGAACTCGGGCTTTTCATTTTGTTTATACGAAATATTGTATATATATATACACATATAAATATATATACTTTTGAAGATTTAGAGCACGAAGATGATCCTCTCTTTCTTTTTCTTTTTCTTTTTCTCTTCCTTATTTTAGTTTGGACTAAAGTGTACGCTTGAAGTGATGTTTTTAAAAAGAAGGAAACCTGCATTCAAAAGGTATGCTTCCTTTAAGAGAGTTTTTGTTTCTCACCCACATCTTCTACAGTTTGGAACGTCTTATACATTTCTTCTTCTTCTTCTTCTGGTTAAATTTGAAGGAATAAAGAGATTATTCTCACGAAACTTCCACATAGTAAAAATCATAGAAAAAGGAAACAAAAAGTGGAATAATAATATTCCAGTAAAAAGTATTGCAAAGTTAGTCTACTACTTGTTACCAAAGATCCCTATTTTAAACATTAAGCAAAAGAAAGAAAGGAAAAGTATTATTATAAATGATAAATACAATTATAGATACTAAAATGAATTAATAATATTTTTTGTTGTTCTTATGATTTCATATTTATCGAAAAAAAAAAGATGTTCACCGAGGTTTCTGCGAAAAACACGAGAAACATTGGCAAAGGAGCATCAGGCTAAATTAACCAAACGCGAGGAGGAGGAGGAAGAAGAAAAATGGCGATTGAAAGAGGAAGCTTTGAAAATGGGTAAAAAGGAAGAACCTATTTACGACGAGAGTCCTACGATCGTAGTACGACCAGGTAAAAAATCAAAAACAGGTGCAGCAGGTGCAACAGCAGTGACAGCAACAGCAGCAGCAAAGGTGTCGGTAGGAATAGATGCAACTCCTGCAACTAGGACCGAATCTATTTTGAATCAAATACCAATTGAATTGTCCAAGAATGAGGATACGAGTTTCGTCGATAAAATCAATGACGAGCAATCCTTCGACTATCCTATTACGTCGGATTCCTGCAACCAATTTCAGATGACACCTCAAGTCGTAGTAATAGAGCACCATCATTCTCGAAGCGATCCACTACCAATGGATACCATCTTGAGAACCATGAAACCAAATTTCTCCAGTCCGCGAATCTATGAATCGGATTCAGGTAGTGCCAGCAGTCTCTACGCCAAAATCAACCCTAAATCAAAAGCCAGAATTCCTCGAACGAATCTAGAAAGAAATGACGAGACAATTGAAATTGAACAAACTAATAATAATCCTGAAGAAATTTACGTCAAATCGACGAAATTGACAACATTCGGTACAAACAACAACAATACATCTGTCAGTGACGTAAACGTAACTTGTAGAGAACCAACTATCGAAAGAGAATACGTTAGTCCCGAGGAAGCACTTAGAACGATTAAACGTCGAAATTACCCTAAAGTTTTACCAGACATTGAGAAAAGACGATCGTTGCCTGTACCTACGACTTTGTTCTTACCGAAACAACATGGAAACTCTTTAAGAGGATACAAGGGTACTTTACCTAGTCCTGTTTCAGGACAACCACCATTACCACCACCTAGAATGTTTGGTCCATCTAAGAGCTTAGAATTTGCGGAAGAAAAGGAAACCAGTCATTGCGAGGAGGAAGCTGTTACAAGTGATCTTCACATTGGACCATTGACCAAACGGCAACAAGAATCTTCTTTAAGGAACCATTCGGATCCTAGTATCATTGATTCGATTGAAGGAAAAAATATTATGATGAGTAACGTTCATTCTGGAGTTGGTGGTGGTGGTAGCGTTGATACCATTTACAAGAATCCAAAGTGTCCCGTACATGGTGGTTCCTACACGTTTTCACCAATCACTCAAACACTTGACAAGGATATCGGGGATCCTAGAAGGGACTTCATCGACGCAGGAATGGGCAACCCTAATTGGTATAAGCCTGTACCAAGAGATGGTAGCAAGGTACTGCCGGTAATGTCATTGGCATCCTCGGAACCACGGATCGTTATTGCTCCTAGGGACCCAGAAAAGCAGCTGCAGCAGCAGCAGCACCACCGATTGATCGGTCCAAATGCAAATTGGGATAGGACACCTGAACCAAAGATCGTGATCGCTCAGAGAGTGGTTAATCTTCCAGGACAGGACAATCAAGATCTATCCAGAACAATAACAAATCTAGGAGATGATCCTTACTCATCGGTTGAAACGGTCCTAACTCATACTAAACCACATACCATGGATTCAGGGTCACACGAACGATTTGAAATTGAATCTAGTTTAGGATCAAACAGTGTTAACAATTTAACCAACATCTCTAAAGATGAAAGAAAGGAACCACGTATCATAATAACTGCTGATAATGTTAAAAATACCAGCTCGAGTAATACGAAACAACCTAAGATCATTATCAAACCTACGACTAGTTTTTTGAAGAACAGAGATCAAAGGAATATACCAAAAATATCAGCTATACCATTAGTTGAACGACAAAATAATCAAAACGTCGAGAGGGATAAGATTTTGGAACGTAAAGAGAACAACAAGCCTACTATTGAGAGACCTCCTTTGAGAGAAAAGCCGAAAATAACGAGAATACCGTCATTTTCAAGAAGAAAGGAAGACTTACTACCTATCGGTATGGATAAATCGTTAACTCATACACATACGGAGAAAACGGAAATCGTCCAAAGAGTCGAGGAGCCAGTAACTGGTAAAATCGCGAACGTGACTTACCTACACGATAACAAATCTTCCATACCAACGCTTCAGAAAAAGGACTGCGAAAAATCGTCAACAAGCGGCGAAGATTCCAATGGAATCCCAACTGGTACAGTCAAAAGAAAACCCTCCAATAAGAAATAATATTAAGAAGAAGAAGAGAGGGTTTAAAACCAACTAGAACAAGCTTTCAAATTCTACTTTTCTTGATCGTCATTCTCTTTTTTTTATCCAAAGGACAAGATAATATATATATGCATATATATATTACGCGAGTAGATTTAAAATAATGATAGATTTTTGAAAATAATCAATTAACGTTATTAAATCTAAATAAAATAGATAAACTTAAGTTAGCTAAAGATAAGTTCGATAAAAATAATATAACTAACATAACAATTATGCAAATTAACGTAGATGTAAGAAGTTAAGAGTAACTTATCCAATTTAACACTTGGCATTTAATATTTAAATATTTGACAATACTTGTCACCCCTCAAAAGGGTCACCCTGTATTTCTTAAACACTTTTTAAGAATTTATTTCGACGACCAATAAAAATGACAGAGCTTTGAACTTTTTACGATACATTTATTAAATATTTCAGTAGTTCAAGTAAACAAATTTTCAGATATTAATCTTTATAAAAACATAAATTGAAAAATCATTTGACCAGCATATTCTAAACACGTTCTGGAATCAATCTATAGCAAAAAAAATTGGATTTTTGCAATTTATCGTATGGGGTGACCCTTTTAATGAAGGTGAAGATAAAAGATAAACGGACCAAATTTTACCACACAATTTACCTTTGTTTCCCTCCTCCTAAACTTCGTATTTTTATTCATTTTTCTTGAAAAAAGAAAAATATATTCTCTCACCGATGAAATTCGTGAAAATATATTTTATTTCTGGTAAATCGAATGTCGATGCAGCATTCGTTCCTTCATTTCTTCGTCCTTTAACTTTCAATGATTCTATTGAAGAAAACTGATCATCTATCGATATCATTCTGCGAAACCTAAAGCCGATGTTGAAGAAGTAAAAGAAGTAAAAGAAGTAGAAGAAGAAGTAAAAGAAGAAGAAGAAGAAGAAGAAGTTTGCAAAAAGATTCGGTCCAGTGCATGCTAAAGTAATGAAAGCATCTTCCTATTCGAACTGACTTTCGAGATTCGACGGACTGAACGAGAAGATTGAAAAGTCCTTCACGAATGAGATCGATCCTGATTTAGGAACGTGGAACCACCAATGAACGAAATTGTATTTTTTTTACTTTTAAGAAGAAACTGAAGAGAAACGTACGTGATTCATTTATACTTCCTGATTGGTCATAGTGTAAGTTTATTACAGATTTCATCTATTCCCCTAACCCTGATCCTCCTTTTCTTATCACCCCAAAAATTATGTTATCTATTAAAAGTTATCTCAAAAAGAAATTGAAACTATGACGATTGTGTCGATGTTCTATTTATGAGAATTGTTTTTTTGTGGAAAGAACAAAAATAAGTATTAAATGAATAGAATATTATTATTATTAAAATATATATAACATATCAGTTATTGGTATAATATTTTACTTAAGATATCAAGAAGAAATATAACTTTAATATAACTATTAAGATATTATAATAATTGTTTTAATTAAAAAAAGATGATTGTCTTTTTTTTGTATCAGCATTATTTCTGTAAGAATAAAAAATAATAAAAGGAATTTTCTTACTTTTGCAGCAGAAACTATAACAAATTGAACATTATTACATTCCTATTTATTATCAGTTGACTTATTATAAAAAGTAAGTATTATTAATTCTGTTTTATTTCAATTAGGTTATAGTCTATGCAATTGTTATTAAATATTTCACCCCTATTTTATATTTCTTCTTTCCTTCTTCTTTTTATATTAGACTTTGAGGCCTGTGTTTTATTAAGACTACATCAGGGTTTTGTTTTCTGTTACTTTTATTCGTATAAGAATTTTTTTCTTCTTCGTACGACAAACTTTTTTTATTTATACAAAGTAAAAACAAAGTAGGTAAGTCATAAGAGATTCGTCGTACCCTTTGGGAGAACATAATCGAAATGAAAAGTAAAATACGAAGTTGTCGAGTAGTTGACTTTTTGAATTTCGCGCTTGTATTGCTCGAGAATCAAATTGATTTTCAAAGTTCGCGTAGCAATAAGTTTCCACTTTTCTTTCTTTTGCTGAATCCTAAAGAAAGATAGAAAGAAACGAAAGAGGAATAAAGAAGAAGACAAAAATAAAAATACGAAGCAATTTTCTCGAAGGGAATACAACAATATTTTTTCGAATAGGTCACGCTTCGTCACCCATTTGTTCTTTTATGTTTTCTTCTTCATCTTTCATTTACACGTTTTATATTATAAAGCATTGTTTTAATCAAGATTATAATAAACGCACTAAAAATTTTCTAGTCCAATCACTCAACGAGAAAATTATTTTACCAGAAGAAGTGCTGACTAAATTTTTTCTCAAAAAAATACAACACAATACGTGCAAGTTTAATTCATATACTTTAATCACTTCCAAAGTCTTCTTCTATTTAAAAAAAAATAAAATAAGCAAATAAATAAGAAGAAAAGAAATATCGATAGTTAAATAAAAATAATAAAACAAAAATTGCATGCACTTTATACACTTTTAATGACTTTCCTTACATGTAAATGAGTATGCGTTTATTAAAATCTCTGCTCTTTCGAAGTTTCCTGAATGCATTAAGAATAGCAAAAACAGAATGAGTGTCTATATGTGAATGTGTGTGTCTTCTTCAACCAGACTATTTTCCACGTGTGAAATAATTAAGAGGAAAAGCATGAAACACGCGCGACAGTAAGTCCTTCAGCTGCTTGATCACGTTTCTACGAATTTCCAATAACGACGACTCCTTGTTGCTTCCTTTTTTTTCTGTTTCGATCTGGACGGATTGCCGTGGCAACGGAAAGGAGAAAGAACGCTTAATTGGACCATCACCATCATCACCACCACCACCACCATCTCTTCCTACCATCTTCCTTTTTCTCTCTTTCTTCTTCTTTTTTTTTCTTCCTTCTTGACTCTCTTCGTTTAACCCGATCGAAGGGAAGATTCGGATTTCGAAAGGTTCAACGTATACCTGTACGTATATAATACCTATGTACATACATGCATATATGCATACGTGTGTTACATATTTACATCTATGAACGAGGGGTATATTACAAGCATAAACCATACGTGCAACGCTATGAAAATAATTGGACAGAGAAGTGAAACGTTGACATTTACAAGACCCCCTTTATATCTTCCTACGAGTAACCAAATAGCCGGTTCTTCATAGTAATTTTATCTACTAGGTGGAAATGTAATTAATCTATGGTTTCCAAGAATATTTATTATTTATTTTTACACTGTTTCAAACAATATAATATTATTAGATAAATAAACTCTTACTCGAATTGAAAGAAGAAAAAGTAAAGTATTTGACACATATATTTATTTTATTTAATTATTATTAAAACATGCAAGAAACAATTGGTCAAGTTAGATTATGAATTTAAACAATTTTCATTTATATTACATTTTTTACAATTTATTTATTTATTTATATATTAACGTTTATGTTTCAAACTCTAATTAATATCTATGATTAATATAATTGTTATTTGCATATTAATTTAATACATAAAACATGAAAGAAATGATCATTCTAATTGAAAAATATCCCACATTAGTGCACTTTAATATGCATTTACCTAACTAATAATTATTCATTTAATCGTATTTATTTGATTGTGATCTTTGACTCCCAATAATTTTGAATATTTCATAATACATCTATATTTGATTCGTAATAGGTATCGATGTCGAAATGATCAATAAATTCACGTCGATTTGTTGGTCCTCTCTCGCGCGTGTATTGGTCATTTGTTATTCGTTAAATAACATTCAACAAAATAGTTACATTTTTGATTGATTTTTATTGGCTATTGTATCGGCAAATGTTTTTATCATTTCACTGTTTTCAACAAGTATTATTCGTTGCCTTTTACACAACACAACTACTACGATCTCGAAACAAACACGAGTGGGTAGTACTATCGGAGAGAGTTGAATAAATCGAAAATTGTATTTCTCATTCATGGTGCAATTGTTGAATCTGTGTTACGAAATATTCATCTTCATTAAACACCTTAACGAGCTTGATAAGCTTAACACTCCCGTTTTACGCAATCTTCTCCCCCACCTCGTATCATTTTCTAATAAAATTCATTAAATTTTGTTGCGTAAGAGTAGAAAACTCTTTACTCATTATAACCGTTCAAGTTTAATTAATTTCTTTTTTTCTGTGTATTTCAACGATGTCGCGTAAAAAAGTAAATGGAAAAAAAAATGTTTTCTCTTCGTAAACACGTTCGAACGGTAAAAAAATATAAAAAAACTAAACGAACGAACGAACAAAACTGAACGAAACTGAACGCTAATACACCTATAATTTAACTCGAATAAATGGAACGACCTAATTAATAAATATGAGAATTAATTTAATAATTACGTAATTTTCAATCGAAATATTCTCAATCAGAAATCTTGTTTCTCTAATATCATCATCATTATTATTATTACAATTATTATTAGTATTATTATTATTTGTTCACTTCTATCTTTGCAATAAATATTGATTTAAAAAACATTTTATATAAATTTCTTTTTAATACAAAAACAAAATTGTCTTTTTCGTCAAGGAATTCGAGTAAGAGAACTTATTATGAGTATGCATGAGATGAAATCAAATTAAGGAGCAAAGTTCTTAAGGTAATAGTCACAAATTCACACTGAACTTGCTCGAACTTATTCCAAATCAAAAAAGGATACTCGAATAAATGACCGAGTGATACTTTAATTAAACCGAAATGCCATGTAGAGAGACCAGGTTGAGCTTACCTGAACGTATCAAGAAGAAAGGTTGGCTTTAATTTTGATGAAATTGTTTCCTCGAGAACTTTTGAATTCTATTGAGCAGTGCTCTAATTAATTACACATTCCACCGTTAACTCCATAGTCAAGACTAACCCCTGCCATGAACTATACTCTGTGCACCTACTTTGCTTTAATCTCACGAAAATGATTTCATTTTGAAAATTTAACCAAAATCAAATATAATAAACGCACGTTCATTTTATACCCAATAGTTAAAATAATCTTACAATAAAATTAAACACTAACTTCTTCATTCAATTGAAATGAAAATAAAAAACAAATTTAATTGATCGATTCAAGTTAACATACAAAGGAGAATTACAAAATAAAACTATTCTTTGATGTTCAATATATTCGATAGATCTTGGCATAAAGTCTAACACTCAAAGGTAACGTATTTCGAAAAACGAGACAGACTTTTACGATGCATCGTGACCGAGGAAAGCAACAAAACGTGCCTTCGTCGAAGTGTGACGAAGGTATTCCATGTTCCAAGTTTCAAGAAATAAGTTCTAATTCAAAAGAGTTATGTGATATATATGATAACGATACTATGTATATAATATTTACATATATTTAAATAAAATGCCTATATTCTTCGAAATAAACGATGAAATATTATAAACGATAAATGAAGGGTAAGGAAAGAAAAAGAACTAAAGTCGGACTACGTAAGCGAAAATCATTCAGTATGACAAATATTTTTTTTTGAAAACTCCCACAAAAATCCCATATATGGGGTATACAAGTTTTATTTCTTTTTATATATATTTTAGTTTCTTTTCCAGCAAAATACGAAAGAGTAAACCAAGAAACGACAAACCGATTTATTTTTTTATTTGAACGAAACTTGTTGCATTTAACATAGTTCGACTTTAACGAAAACTAAAGAAAATAAAATAAAAATAAAAAGATACAATAAATTTTTTTCTTAACTGAACCATACTGATTGATTTTTATAATGTATATATGTATCTTTATGTAAGTAAAAATTAATTGAATCGAAAATGAGATGATTGAAACGAATGACTGTTCGTTTGATCCATTTTTTTTTTCATTTTATCAAACTACTCCAAATTTATTGCAGGAAAATATTTGTAAAATAATAATAATTAAAAATAAGTATGAAAACACGATTTTACGTAGATAAATATATACATAAAATATTATACCAGAAATCTGCGTTACAGGTAAACACATATAAATATATTTATTTTAGTATTTTTTATTAATACTTTTAATATCCATATTTCATATCCTTTCCATAACATCCCGTCCATCACTGAGCTTGCAATTTAATGAATGCTTATAAAACAAAATTATATATAAAATATTAAAGAATCACTACGCAAAAAAAAATTATAATAATGATAATAATAATACTAATAGATCAAAAAGAGAAAGTGCAACACATGGATATAAAATGTGTATGAAATAAAATTCTAGAGGACAAACTTTTATGGCAAAATGTTTTTACCAAAGTAATTCATCCATAAACCTAGATAGAATCGTATAGGTACACACATATATATGCTTATACTACCTAGAAAGGTTCAATATCGAAAGGTTCATAAGAAATTATCGTAAATTCGTAAAAAAGATATCGTTTCGTCGACAAAATCGATAGATGGTTTTGCTTGGTCTCGTTAGGGTATGAAAGGCTTTCGTTTCTCAAATAGGAGTAGGGTGGAGGCAAGGAGAGAAGGGTGTGGAAAGGTCGTTCGTCAAATTTATTTTACGTAACCACGAATTTACGTTAAACTCACTGCAACCACTATATGTATGTGTATGTACGTGTATGTATATGTGTTATAACGCGTATCATCTCATTTCGTCCGAGTTTAGAATACAAAAAAATCTAACGTAATTAAAAAGAAAATAATAGTACGGGCTATCCGTTGAATACCGCTAAGATCATCTTTTCTTTTCTAATCTTTTTTATTTTTTTTATTATCTTTTCTAACCGCTGACGAACACGAACACGGATTCGACTTTATTGCGGAGAAAACGCGCCACGAAACGGTACGCTTTACGAGCGTAATTGCTACGAGACTGTAGCGTTAAGAGCCACCGTAAAAGCTAGCTAGCTAGGTTACCATAAGCAAAAAAAGAGAGAGAGAGTGAGAGAAAGAGTTTTTTAAATTGGGGAAAAAAATTTACCGTGAAATATGATGAAATACGTCTACCTAAATGCATAATATTCATACGTGTGTACGTGTGTGTGTCAATTTGAACGCGTCTAAACGTTATAGTGTGAATAGGTCCTTATATATCATTTATATATATTCATACGTGTCGTGTTAATTTTTAAGACGATATTTACAACATTTTTTCACACGCCAGGAACAAAAACAAAACTACATAATTAATATATATGCACAAAATTACGTTACGTGTAAGTAATCTTAATAACTTAATGAAATTGGAATAGAAAAAAATGAATTTCAACTGGTGTGATAACATTTGATTAACTTTCGTTTGCCTTTTCTAAAATAAAAACCATAACCAGTCTGTATAATTTATCTAACTCTTTAAATTTTTGCCTACGTTGATTAATACATCTTTTTTTACATATTTTGTTTGTTCTTTTTTTTCTATCTCAGATTATTCATACTTTATATTCATATCATATATTTTCATCTACATATATGTGTGTGTACCAAATATACGTACTAGGAAAAGATGATACGTATCTGTCTGTGAGTGTGTACTAAATATACGTACTAGGAAAAGATAATGCGTATCTGTCTGTGTGTGTGTGTGTGAGTGTTGGTATTATTCGATTATGTCTACGCTAATTGGTGTCTATCTCAAGCGAAGGCTATTGTTCCATTCGCTTATGGTGCTATATAGCACACGTTCGGCCTTTCGCAATTAGATCTCCCGACCGCCAACTACGAATTATCGTCGCTCGTTTAACCAAACCACCTCCACCCTGGCCTCTCTTTCACTCCTTCCCCAAAACCCCAACCTTCCGAGCCCAAGCCGAAACCGAAACCCAAACCCCATTTTGCTTTTGCTTTTATTTCAATCCTTATGTTGTACTTTTTTCCTTCTGATCCAAATTAGCAACAACCTAAACGATCACCGCAATTGGCTAAACTTTTTTCTTTACCCTCCATTCACGTAGTTGGTAGTGTACCAACTTTTTTATTACTGACTTTATTTTTCGCGACAGGGTGTCGACAAAGTTGCGTGAGGGTTTGTAGAAGATATTTTAGGTTTATAGTTCTTGTGACTTTCTTTACAGTGATCCACAAAAGTTTACATATCTTTGTAACAATTAGATATATGTCATAAAGCTTTAATGACAGATTGACGTTTCCCTCATGCAATTTGTTGACTTTATACATAATAATATTTATGCGTTACAGTTTAATATTTGATTTTTTCTCTCAGTGATATCATTTTTAGTAACGGCGACACAACGGACAAACTGATAATCTCATATTATTAAGTGATATTCTCTCTCGATATCTTGGTGAACTTTTCGTCAGAAGCAAACTACGCGAGTCACCCACCTGTTGCGTGAATATATAGTTCCTTTCTTACCCTTGTAGCCTCATTTAAAAAAAAGAAAAAAATAGAAAGAAAAGGAAAAAAGAATCTATTCTAATTCAAAAGTATTCTGAATATACATTGCGTCTATTAATATTTGCTTGAGTGATTCAATTTTAGTATCTAGATGATATTTTCTGCAATCTTCGTAAAATAGTCGTGAAAATAGTTGACGAAAAACAAGTTTATAGAAATAATTTTGATTATAAAAATATATTATCGACTAACATTAATATTAATGAGAATCATTCGTTTCGTAATAGTATTATATTATAATTATCTTGCATAAATAAGCAAGAAGATAGATGGGGAAATAGAAAGCTGAAGTACATACAATTCAAACAGAATTCATTGTCAATGTAGTCGGTGTATCATTGATAAAGCATCGAGGTAAGAACTTACGGCAGTTTATCGACTATGGCGAAGATGGAACCATCGTGATTGCTTGCCAACGTGATCGAGATACTATAAATTGAAGATGCTATAAATTGAAATTCACTGACGTTTAATGTTTCTAAGACGTTTTAAAAGAATCCTTTTGATAAAGAATAAAATGATATCTCAAAAGATAAGAATTTTATTGAGGGATACCTGTTATTGAACATCATTTTAATTATATGCATCCATGATTTATATTTTAGTAATAATATTAAACATAAAATGACACTCAAATTTGTTACATTAAGTTGTTTTCGTGTTGCATCGAAAATTAGAAGGAAATATGTATGTTTCAAAAAAGAAATCCCTCACCTTCGTTATCCAATCAAGTTATTTATTTTGAAATATTCCCAAAAAACTAATAGAGACGATAAAATAGAACCTCTCGTGTAAACCAACCGCACACAACTGGGTTGCCAGTGTCAGTGTCAAGTATCGATACCCCGAGTATCGGAAAAAAATAAAACCTTAATTTGATTTTATCCGTGACAGGTTAATCCCAAGTTAATAATTTCAAATATATACAACAAAGTATCCTAACTTACGCGTTTCTAATTAAACAAGTTCGTTTACAGGATATTCAAAGACAAGACAAGAAAAGAAAATGTAATTACAAAAAGAAGAAGAAAAAGATATATGCGTTACGCATTGAATGTGTCGAATATCTCGGTAAATTATGGTCGCAGGGGATATTCAACATGGAACTAAAGCTAAACGACAAAGACGGCATACGTAAGGTGCATCATTAAACGGTGCAGTAAACTCACCTTCAAGCGTTCCTCTCTTCTAATTAGACACCGCTGACAGATTTCGTTAGACGCGCTCGTATAGGCGTGCTTGTTAGCCAACCAACCAGCCACCCCCTAGCCAAGCCAGTCAACGAACGACCATATACATATAACCATGAAACGTTTATGTGCCGCGCAATTGGCTGCGCTTCGACCTTTATGCCTCACAGACGAAATACCAAGGCGTGAAAGCGAAATCGATCCTGCACATTGATAGAGTGAATTCGCTCGAAAGCATATACCTGTCTCTAACTATCGACGTTGTTGCTGAATTCGATCGATACTACACCCAGAAATGAACGATCAATTGCTTGGGCTTTGTGTCTTTGACGAACTGTACGATTGTCAAAATGCCTAACATGTATTGTATATATTTTTATCATCAGCAATGTTCTAAATGAAATAAAAGCATTTCCAAGTTTTGTTTCATTGAAATACGTTCTTCAGTGATTAGTTTATTTTATTTTATACTCGGTTAGTAGATAAAAAATGTCGAATTTTCCCATTGAAGTGTAGCAAAACCCTGATGCAACCATGTGAACCAGATGAAATTAAATAAGTATCATACAAAATAAGGACAATTTAAATCCGTCCCATTACGTACGTTTTATCTCCGACTATATAGAATAAACTTATCATAGTATTTTGGACATGTTGAAAGCTAGCGAGTGAATAATCCTGTGTTCTTGGTCTGAACCAATTAATAAATTTGTACCGGGTGGCTGCCCGTAGGACAAAGTACCTCTGTCTATTTCAGAAGGAGGAAGGGAGGGGTTCTCTATTGTTTCCAAGACAATGCGAGCTACTTGGCAGTTAGACTACATTGTGCTGTCCGAAGAAGGGCCTGCAGTACACTCCGGGACCGCGATGTCAGATTAATTAGATTTCGAAGTGGGATGTATCTATGAAGAGGGTTTCTTCTGTTTCTCCCCGACACACCACCAGACAATCCGAGAAAAATTTCTTTTTCCCTGTGATCTCTTCATTTCCTTTCTCTCTTCTTTGTATCACTGACAAACTTAAACGACGAAAGCTAGGCTGAAGGAAAAGGAGTGGACACTGGTTTTTCGCATACTCCAACAAGCTACTCTAAAAAAAATAAAATAAAATAATTAATTTTAGGCTACAATTCAATGGAAAAATTCGACATATTTTTTCTACCAATCCAATATATATATTTGTATATGATTATTTATAGTTTTATCAATGAAGTACCAATGATCAACAATGTTAACATTAACGGAGATTAACTAGAGAATCGTCATGGAATAATATGTATACGGTGCATACAGATGATAATGCTTTGTTGGTATTATTTGATAGCTGTCTGTTACAAATGTATACTACACGACACAACATTTGCACGTCTAAACACAGATACGCCATTTAACTGGCCCTCTCTCACATCGTCAATATCGTTCGTTCCCAATGTAATCATTATCGCTTTTACCTAATTCCACCTATAAATATAACTCATGTTTTAACTTTTAAACTTTCCTTTGATATACGATAGATTTAGTTAATTATTTCTCCTCTCTCTCTCTCTTCTATAGTTGAATTTTTAGTAAATTAACAAAAGTGGAATTAGAAAGAAGAGAAGTTGATCACATTTATATAAACTGACGTTTATGCGTATACCTTTTAAAAAAAACCTTAGTAATATTAAAATCTCAAATATTTTTCCACGTTAAACGTGTTTTAAAATTCGCCCACCGAATGAGGAAGTTTTAATAAACGTTCTTGTCGCTTAAGAGCCAAAACTTATGGCTCAGCTGAGCTAAACGAGATATAACCGCGAGCTACCCATTAAGAGAAAAAATTTAAAAAAATATAAAAAAAAAAGCTAATTAAATACGCCCGCAAAGAGAGGGAGAGAGAGAAAGATTCTGAGAAATAAAAAAAGGAAAGGAAGGGAAGAAGAAACCATTTTAAGCGGCGAATAAAAAACTTAATAAACGTCAGATACCCGTCAAACGCAATACGAGGGTGGGTGTAGAAGATGAAAGGAGAGAAAGAGGGGAGTAAGAATTTTCTTTTTACAATGACATCACAATTACCGACATTACGTGAGACGTTTTTATCGTCCATCGTTTCGTCTCTTTCCGTCGATATTGATAAGAAGGTTTTTTGAACGACCATTTTCTTCATCGATCACGTCACAACAATGGCTTTTATCAAAGAAGTTAGAAAAAGGTATAAAATAAGACCCATAATCGCGCAACTCGGTATTTTCTGTTCAGAAAAAAAGCGTCTTTTGCTTGGATCAGACATAGTTTGACCAAATACGAAGAATTATATTCTATGCAAAACGTTATTATAATGTTTGTAATAGGAGAAAGAGTATATAATATTATAATAATCAATTTAAAATTTCTATAATAAACAGGATAATATTATAATATATAACATTTATTATATATTACAATGTATTTATCATATGGATTGTATCTTTAAATGAGAACCTAACCAGATGATATATAACATTAACATGTTTCATATAAATTTTGCATAATTAGATACACAGATATATACATTTATCTCGGGTCTCTCTAAATTTTGGTTTAACATGTTTATAATAGAATTTGATGTTGTATTGTTTATGATGCTAGGGCTACCACCGTACGTATTATTCATCCCAACAAATATTACTTTAAAGTATCGAATTATATTTAATCTGTTAAGTCAAAGACTATTAAATAAAATACTTTACGATATTATTTACTCTCATATTTAATAATACATTTCTTCTATCTTTTTTTAAATGTCATCTTGATGTCCAAAAAACAAAAATAAAATGTATTTCCTTTTTAATTAAAATACTCTCTCCTATTAAAAACCATAAGACCGATTATATTATCTCGAATCTACGCGTAAACGATTGGACATTCGCAATACGATGGTGAAACTAAACTATGGGGATATGAATAATGGCTACACCACGAGAAAGGTATTTTCCAAATTCGTATTCGTGTTTACAACAAACGGTAATTCTTTTTCTCCGTGAAAAGGGGGTATAACGGGTTCACGAGTCATGCGTTATGAAACCGATTTGGGGAAACCCGTGGAAAAAAAAATACAACAACAACTTATGGCTTTTGCCAGACGGTAAAGTGCAGGTGTGGAAGCATTTTGCATTCTTCGTAACTTGGTACATATCTATGTATGTATTTTACAGAGATGATATACATAGGTAACGTGAGAAATGTGAGAAAATGACGAGTGATCGTAACGCGTCGCGAAATCTTCCTATACACCTTACCCCAGTCAACCCTCTTTTTCTCCTAACTCTTCTATTTTCATAATATTTACTATATACAACGAAATATCGTATTTCGTGAAAAACAAATCGTATTTGATTTCACCGAATTTGTATATTATATCTCTGCATACATTTTTCTAAATAAATATTACAACAACTAGAAATTTAATTTACGAGAAAAAAAGAAACGAAAACATATAAACTAGTATGCACTATAAATTTTTATACAGCGTATTTTCTATAGAAAAAAAAAATGTATTTTGTAAAGTAACAGTATTACATAAACCGTCACCCTTTCGTGACATTTCTATAAACGCAACCAAGTTTTTACTACTTTGGAATAAATTCGAAAGATTTGTTTTTTTTCTAAACAAAAAATAGAAAAGACGAGAAAAGTGAAAGAAAGAAAGAAAGGAAGAAAGGAAGAAGAAGAAGAAGGGTTTTGAAATATGTAAGATTACTAGGTAGGGGATTTTTTTCTTCCTTTCCTCCCCCGTGTGCGGCCTAGTTTTATAATTTATAAAGTGCTCGGTAAATCTCTCGTAAGGAGGATTAAAGGGATGTTTGAGTAAGAAAAGGGGGAAAGGAAAGGGTAGAGAAAGAAGAGAACGGAAATTTTAAAGAGCGGGGTCAGCCACGGACCGAAACCAGGGGGAAACTGAGGGAGGAATGGCAAGTGGGAAGGGATGACGAGTAACGGAAAGAATGAAAGAAAGAAAGAAAGGGAAAAAGGAAGGGAAAATAAAGCAAAAAAAAAAAAGAAAAGAATGAGCGAACGACGGCAATCCAAGAGGTACGTGGGGGGTTGGTGGAAAAGGTGGAGGTGAGGTGAGGTGGAGGTGAAGTGAGGGGAGGTTCACGTCGTCTATCTATAATGAAATCTCGGGTAATATTTTCATCGCGGTGAGATGTCTAGTCTCGACGAGAGAGCCGCTAGAAAAGCTTTCCTATCCCTATCCCTATCCCTATTCTATCTTTCTTTTTTCTTTTCTTTTCCTTTATTTTTCTCTCTTTACCTATCAAGGCTTTCTACGTTGCCGTACAGCTTGCTAACAGAACTCTCTTCTCTGATAGTCGGTATTCCGCTTCAGAACTCTGTTTTAATGTCTCTCTATCTCTCTCTTTATTTCTTTATCATGTTTTCTATGTTCGCTCGTTAACGTCTACAAATACCTTCAACATCAACATTTTCATGTAAATTCTAATAAATGATTTATAATATAAAAATAAAGGATCTCTCGTTGCATAGAGTTATTTATTATTAACAAAGTTTAAAGTAACTAAATACAGATTTCTATCTTTAAAAAATTGTTTTATTTTATTTCCAAAGTTTTAATTGCCTTTATATATTTTTTTATTCTAAGGTAAGTATATTTGAAAGTTCTTAATACTGTTACTTTTAACTAATACAATTTTGTGTTTCCTTTTTTTCTAGGCACAAGAAATTAAATCAGAGTTCGAAAAAGAGATCTATGTTTCAATTGACTGCACGATTAGTATTGAAATTAATTTAAAGTGTATGAATATATGATTTGTTATGGTAAAATATTGTATGCACCAACTAGTTATGGTGTAAGTTCAAGGATTGATTTGAGAATAATTATATACTTGGATCTATTTGTGTTCTTTTATCGATGCGAATCCGACCTAGACCACATGAATAATATTGAGGAGTATGGACAAAAGGTTAAGAAATATTTTCATAGTTTCTTCCTCTATCGATCATCGTGCATTTTATCGTATAAAGCTTTTGTATGATTAATGATACTTTTGACGAGATTAATGACGACGGAATTGTAGAAAAAGTTAACGAAAGCCACCATTCAATTGAACGAGATCATGAAAAGAAGGAATATCAATCAAACGTTAATAACTTTTCACCCATACACGTACAGAAAAACTTTTTCTATTACTTTATAAACAATTCTAATTGATAGTACCGAACAAACTTTAATCCGAAAAAGAAATAAATTATGAAAATATTTCTTTGCGTGTGTTTTTTTTTTAATAATATCTCTAAATCGTTCCAATAAGTTTGGAAACATCCCTTATCCGAGAATTAAATTTTTCACCACTTTCCCATATTGAACGATAAGTACTCTGCTAGGTTTTTCCCCGAATCTTAGCAGTTATACTTTTATACTTTTCTACGTTCCACTATCTTTGACTCTACTTTTGCTTTGTCACGTTCCTCTGCAAACTGCACCGTTCGCAAAAATTCATTTCACCTTTCGCATCAAATTCAATTTCTTCGTCTCTTAGTTCCTCCCACTTTCTATCTTTCTTTCCTTTCACACCTTTTCCATCTTCTTCTTCTTCTTCTTCTTCTTCTTCTTCTTCCTCATACACCTCATCCTCGTCCTTTTTCATCCCTCTTTCATTCTCACTCTTTCAGTTCTCCGAGCATCGCAAAGATAAACGAACCTGGCGACGCGTTCAATTCACTCTGCAGAGAGTGAATCCTCACCGGCACGTTCCTATTTAACGATCGTTTCTAAACTATTATCTTTGCGTTTCTCCTTTGATTCCCACGAGAGAAAAGAAAAGGGAAGGGAAAAGAGATAACGTCGAGAAAAGGGGAAAAACACGTTGAAAAAAAATAAAGAAAATATGAAATCGTTTTTTCAATCTCGCCCATTTGATTTCTTCTCGTTGTTTCATTTCGTTTTTGATGAACATTTAAAGATAAGAAATGATATCATTGCTATTATTAAAATATTAAAAAATAAATATATTATCTCTGTAGATTACAAATGATGATTGTTCGTATTAGTCTTCAAATCATTATCGGATGTTTGCCAGATTTCCAAAGGATTAAGAAAAATATTTGGCAATTTAACGTTAAAGGTAATCGATGGTATTTTTCAAGATCGTTTTGTATGAGTACTAAAGTATCGTTTGAAAGATCGTGCCAGCAAGAAGTCTTCAGGTGTAAACATCCTTCCAGGGTAGTTTTCTAGTGGTGGTAGTTACCCCGAACGATCTCATCCGTAACGGTACTCGACTTATGTCGAGAATTTTCTTGGCTGCCTTCCACAGAGCTCGTTTTAGCGAACTTACTCGAACTTGATTGTCTTTCTCCTTCTCTCTCTTACTCTCTCTTTTGGCTGTTTAGTTTAGTTCGTTGCTTCTGGTCTTTTTGATTCCATCGAAACAAATTCTAAAGAAATTTCTCTTCCTGGAGAGAGTGGGATATCTTTTCATTAAAATATTTTCTCTCTTCTTGTCTTCTCCGATTATAATCGATTTCTACCCTTCAACAAGAATAATAATAATAATAATATTGAAACAACGATCAACGATAAAGTAACATCATTCTTGATAAATGATTAAAATCAGTATATTTATTTCCTCGTAATTGTGTTTTATATTATTCTGTAAAACGAAGGAAAATCTACTTAAAACTAATTCGTACTTCCTTCGGTGTATCTCTAATCAAATAAATTAGACTAATCGCTCAAGTATACGCGTCAACCCGTTGGCAACTTGCGATATGTTATACTTGCGACATAGCATTTCGAGTTAGTAACATCCTAGGTATAACCGTTTACATAAAGTGAATCATTGGAATGAAAGCACTCGACCATTTTCAACCTTAATGAATTTCAATACGATCTCTCTCTCTCTCTCACTCGGGTAAAATGGAGTATGTTTACAATGCAAGTCATCCAAATTAGCCTACTCTGATGCAACCTCAAACATTTGTAGAACCTTAAATAGTACAAAAGAGAACCTTTTTGTGTAAGGAATCTAGATACCAGCATTATAAATTATCTTGAATAGTCTTTATTAAATATCCAATAGAAATAGAAGATAATTAAGGGAGGAAGGTAAGCAGGGAAGGTTTCTTTAAAAAGAAGACACTATACAATCCTTTATCTTGTTTAATTTAATCTGAAAACTATCTTCCTTGAAAAAATTCTTCAAACCCAAAACACTTCCGTTCCGTTCCGTTTTCTTCTTGTCATTTGTTAGTTGGCAAAAGAAAGGATGATAAGAAAAAATAAAAATAGGGAAGATGCAACGTCGTACAACCTGCTATACAACCTCCGTTCTATTTTCTTTCTTTTTCAATCCTGGGTTAAAGAATCGACGTGAGAGAGAAGAGTAGAAAATGTATTGGAGGAGGATGAGAAGGTGAAGCAGGTGAAGAGAAAAAAGAAGATAGGAAGAAGGAGGTGAAAGAGGGAAGGAAAAAGAGAAGAGATGAAATTGGGAGAAGGGGGGCTTGAACCACCCATGGAGCAGCAGCCTATCCTTGCTCCTTTCATTCGCTGCTCCTACCTTTCTTCCTTCCTTCCTTCCATCTTGCCATCAGCATCGTCTGTAACGCGTCTTGAGAGACGGCCGACAGGGTGATTCATCTTCCAGAGGGGATTATTGTGGCCTCGATGCACGCGAAAACCCAACCAACCAACCAACCAAGCAACCAACCTAGCAAAACCCCCCTGAGAAAGACGGCGTATAACTCCAGGCTTCTTTTCGTGACGAGCGCACCGCGGAAACCTGCCGCGAAAACCCATTGCCACATGCTCTTCCACCATGGATTAAACCGACTGATATCTACGCGTTTGTGTGCGTCTACAGAAATCCCTCCTCCCTTTTCCTAACCCCCTCTATTCCTGCTCAACCTCCTTCCTCAAAGTATTTACTACATTTTGCTGAAACATCGTCTGTGTGCGAGAAAAAGGACACTTAATAAGTATTACACGTACTATATCTCGTAATAGATGATACAGATGATATCCTTCCAAGAATAAGTCAGAAACATTAAATAAACTATCTTTTTCCCTTTCCTCTTTTCAACAAATTTTATTGATGAGAATAAAATTCTATTTTTTATTTCAATCCTTTAAATGATAGTTAAATGTTTATATATGAACGGTATCTACTTGAATTTGAGTATAAATCTTCCATAAAAATAAATAATCGACATTTTCGGTTAATGTTTTTAAACGGAATCGTGTATTATCTAATCGATTGTCTCATATGTTACAACACATCTCTACATTTTCATATCATTGTTCCTTTTGAAGATTATATTTACCGGATAATAATAATGAATTTAGTTTACTTTAACGTAAATTAATCCGTTGGGATGCTACCGTGCACCGATCAATGCTGATAAATCTGCTTGATTTTAAGCTAAACCCGTATTCCAACGAAAAAAGATAAAAAAAGAAAAACTTGTTACGAATTATTAAACGAGTCGAATGAAAGTTCATCGATGTAAAAAGTTCGCGTAGAAAACGAAACAAAGTTGAATTTGATTTTATATTGTGTAATGTTATTTAAAATTGACAAACACATTAAATTTACAGTTAGCTTGTAAACAATATAAAAAGGCAGAGATATTTAATTAATAAAAATAAATATGCTACACGAAACCGTCACGGTTCGACCGATATTATTAAATTATTTAAAAATAATAAATAATTATTATCGAATAATTTTACAAATTTCAACAAAAAATAGAACGAATCGGACGTAAGAGAAAATTTCTTTTTCATTTGAACTATTTTTCAAAGCTCAGGTTTGATTATGAAGCAATTCGAAGTGCGAACGCTCAAAAGCGCCGTCGACAAACCGTATTCTCGTGTCGGAAAAACAAAAAAAAAATAATCCACGGAAAGCCGAAAGATTTTAACGTTAGTAAACGTAGAAAAAGATATGGATATCTGTAAAAGATTGGCACGACGCCTAAAATTCATATCTTCGGCTCCAACCTGGCGCCCATGTTTTCGGATACGTGTGCCAGCGTTCGTAAAAGTACGCGTACGAATATCTTTCTGCACGTTTAGCACGTTTACGAGAAAATAGATACACGGGAGACTTTGTACGCATACCGGTGTACCGGAAGTTTCATTGTGCGGGCCCATTCGTCTAAACCTTTTTGCCCGGAATTTATTTTACCGATAGTTCGTCGCACCGGAATTTTCATCCAAAAAAACACAAAGACTAAAAACAAATAAAAATAAAAAGATATCTAGATTCGTCCTATATTTTTCTATTCCTTTCTATTTTTTCATCTCTTTTATATTATTCCCTCGATCGCTTTTGTCATATTTTCTTACAGCATTAACGCAGTCTATGCTATCTCAACTAAGTTTGAAAACAAAAAAAATAGTACAGTTACTACTATAAAAATCAAATTACACGTAGATTCATTAGAAGTCTAAGACCTGAAACAGAAAAGTTTATTGATTAAACATTTGATTAAGAAACATATTCAAAATCTTTGGTACATTTCAACAATTATTTGAATAATACGTGTGCCTTCAGAAATGCATTTATACATACATAATATTTTCAAAGACAAGTATTTAAGTAGTTTTCTTCAAGTAGAAGAAAATCAAAAGGGCCCGAAGTTGAATCCATCGATGAAACCTGAAACATTCAGCAGACTATATTAATAATCTATACTTCAAATACCCATAAAAAATTATTAAAACATTCAGAAGATTATATTAATAATCTATACTTCAAATACCTGAAACAAATTATTGACGAGCAATATAATAATAAAATAGAAAATATGACTAAAGAACTATTCTCGAAAGGTTCGACCATGCTGTTGAACCTTTGAAAATATCTCAGTAGCCTGTAGTTGCCCTCTTCAGCCACAGTTTGTGGGGGCCTCTTCTTTTTTCAGCTGCTACTGCAATCGGACATTCCCTACGTGCGAGCATGAAAAGAGTTTGTTTAAAAATATCAATCGTTCTAAAAAGTATTC
>JACGTP010000058.1:673616-689728 GCA_023678845.1 Mischocyttarus mexicanus | reverse complement strand
AGAAAACTACTTAAATACTTGTCTTTGAAAATATTATGTATGTATAAATGCATTTCTGAAGGCACACATATTATTCAAATAATTGTTGAAATGTACCAAAGATTTTGAATATGTTTTTTAATCAAATGTTTAATCAATGTACTTTTATGTTTCAGGTCTAAGACTTCTAATGAATCTACGTGTAATTTGATTTTTATAGTAATAATTGTATTTTTTTTTTGTTACATGGGTAAATGTTTACTGTTATTGTGAGATTAGGGCGTAATTAAGTACAATTATTATTGAATTATGCATGATTAGCGAAAAGCACAGGTTTCATTTCTTACGCGTTTGCTAGTTTCTTTTCTCTTTCCCTTATTGTTTTTTCGATCTGTCTTTTTCATTTTCCTCCTTCTTCCTTCATCTCACTTTCCTTTTTTTCTACGTTAAGCCCGTTTCAAAACCACGCCTCGTTGGAAATAGGTCGCATTGGAAGGTTTTCTGAAGTAGTACGAACGTACCTAGCATGGAACGAAGCTGCGGGCGTATGCGTATGCACTAGAAAACGACGTCGACTAGGCTCGGGTTCCTTATCCGTCTTCGGGTTTGCTGTAAGACGAATTGCAAAGTATTGGGGGGGAAAAACTTGGTTGATTTTCTTTTTTTTTTACATTTTTTTCTACTGCAATTTTTTACCTCGTTATTCTTTATTTTTATCCCTTAAGGTATCGTATCAATAATTCGAAACGGTAGGTTTATTACAGAATGTTCACTTTCAACAACAATGATATAAATATATTCATTATTTAAAGCCAAGCTTGTTGTTTCTTTATCCAAATATTTCCGATTCGCGTATAATGATAAATATCTACAGAAAAATAGCCATTTAAACTGTTGGTAAATTTGTTTTTTTAGTTTCACGTTTCGAATTGAGATTTTATCGTAGAATGAAATACTCGTATTTTGAATGGAATACTTTTAGATATAAATGATTATTGGTTCTAAAAGCGCAGGATGATTTTAGCTCCACGAGCAAAGTAAAAAAAAAAGGAAAGAATACACGTGGTTGTTTTGTTAGGTGTCACTTAATCGTTCTGCGAGAAGTGCTATCCGATTCAATAATTCAACGGACGATACGACACGACAGGAAGAATAAATCCGTTCAACAGCTGTTACGGGCCTGATTCTCGCTAAACCGTGCCAAAGCACTTTAGGACAATTCAGGAGTTTCCTATTCCCCGTTGGACCGCACGTTAAAAGGTCGAACGTGCGAAAGTAACCGTTAGTCAATTCCCTTTGACCTACCTTTCGAACAATGATAGAAACGATGCACGCCAGACATTGTGACTTTGCGCTTGCTGGATTTTCCATTGGTACGAGTTTTAAGAAGAATTCTCTCTTCTTCGTATTACTACGAGTCAAGACATCAAAGAAGCATTTATTACGTGCCATATACGGGCAAATCAAAATGTTACGAGGTTTACATCGAAAATAAAGATAGAAAGAAAAATATAGTAGAATGGATGATAAAATAGAAAATCGAGTTTAAACTAATTTCAAAGTTGTTCCATTGAATCAAAGCGAATAACCAACACTATTATCGATAATAATTAATATCTAAAAAAGGAAATAATCGCACAGAGTATATATGGTGGAAAGAAAGAAATAAAGAAAATATTTCGAACGTACCATCGAATTTCAAGCTTTCGAGGATGACAATGAAATCTAGAAAGAGGACGTTTGGCGAAGCACGTATTCAGACGAGTATATCGTCCAGTCTGCTTCGTTTGGTCCGTTTCGGTTCGCTGAATTATGGCGAATGAAGCACTCTGTGAAAGCGCACGTATACGAGATTCCCTCGTGGGGGGAACGTTACTAAAAGCTACAAGGAGAGAAAAAACGTTCCGAATATTTCCCGACGTCAATCGAACAATTTCAACGTCAAGAGAAAAGAGAATGAAAGAGGAAGAGAAAGAGAGATCCAGGGATGCAGAGAAGGAGAGAAAATATGTCTAAAAAAAAAGTTAAAGGGAAAAAAAGGATGAAAAAAAAACGGATAAACGAAAAAGGAAAAAAGAAAAAGTTGTAATTTTTGTTTCTTCTGTAAATCACAAGCACGAAATATCTCGACTACGTGCTTTTTTGGATTAGGAGAATTGCGAAGTGCTGAACAACAGGTGGATAGATTTTTAGTTTAAAAAAAAAGACAAAATCTCAAAAAGCATTCTCTACTCGGAGTTTAATAGTTTTCAAAATCAACAAAAAGATCTTCTCTAAATTTGCAATGTTCAATTATTTAAAGTATTTTTTATCGTTGATAAATCTTTAACGTAATCATTTTCATAATCAGGTCTCTCGTGATAATAGTGAAGAATATATTTCTCGACAATACTCGAAATCGATGCTGAATAATTTAGGGATGATTTTGTTTATCAGACAAATACGTATCAACTTTTCCTAGTACGTATATTTAGTACACACTCACAGACAAACACGTATCATCTTTTCCTAGATCAACTTTTTCCTCACAGACAAATCGTTTAAAACAATCAGGAAAATACACGTATACGTAAAAACATTTAAATGTATTTCTTAATAATTGTCATTTGGGATTACTTTTGATAGAAAAATAAAGCAAATTTTGTCGATAATATTCGCTTTTATAGATTACGTTGAAAGTTTTTGAGATATTACTATAAAGAGTTATTCGCAAATAGAGGGATGGAGGGTGGAAAGGGACTTTTGATTCGCGAAAGTACATGTATGCGTGTGTTTTCACGATGTACACAGGTAGATTTAGCAAGTGTTTTAAAATTCGTTCGCGATCGTGCAAAAACGATGTAGAAACAGAAGTATTAACACAGAGGGGTAAAAGCTCTCATTTACGAGCATAGTTAGCCGCGAAACCTCGACGTAAAGAGGTACCGAAAACATCTGCCGAAATTGGTCCAGCCATTAGTAGTCTGTCGTAAACCTCTTCAGGGATACTTCAATTTTCAGCTGCCGTAGTAGCTCGAGTAACTTCATTCTTCGTTACGTCAACTTCTGTTCTATGCGTGGTATTGACTTTTCTTTTTTTTAAACAAAAAGAAACCTGCAAAATAAAAATTGTATTAATTCGTTCACATCTGCAGGGTGTCGGAGGAGAGTCTTATTATTTTTTCTTTTCTTTTCTTTTCATTTCTTTTCTTCGCAATTAAATGTGGATCGTATTTATTCGATAATCGTGTCATTTGTATTTTTATATTTAAATATTTTGATTAATGTCAGCAGTCGTATATCAAAACGAGTAAAAATAAAAAAGGAAAATTATAAGATGAAAAGTAAAATATCGTAAGTTTATTGTTAAGTCGAGTCAAGTCGAGTCGACCTCGTCTAGGATCGAGTCAAAGTTAGTAAAAAAAAAAAAGAAGAAAAGTCTCTACCGTTGGTAGAACTGAATCGATATCCTCTATCCTTTTCCTCCGCGGGATTCTCCCAGAGTCTGCGCGGTGAACGATGAGAGAGTAAACCCTCGTAGCTTGCAGAGACTCCTCTAGCTTTTGGAGACCGGGTTAAGCTCGAAACAGGGTGCGTCAATGTGTCATCAACGACACCATTTTTGTCATCCTTTGCCAACATTGTTCCTATATTATTCATCATTCATTCGCAATACTTTTTATACGATAATATTTTTTGTAAAAAAGGTTAACAAAGTGTTAGGACACGTTTAACGCACAATTCGATCATCTTATTAATAATTATTTATTTATAGTTAATTTCTTGTGTAGTTTTTTAATCGAATTGTCAGATAATTTCTTTTATTTCTTTTTTAATTTTTGACACATAATTCTTCAGATGAATTAAACGTGATTAAATTATACCAAATATTATTTGTATTTTTTATATTTCGTATTGCTTTTGAGATAGTATTTTCAAATAGGATTGATATAATTTTATTGATATAATTATTTATTAAATTCTAGTTTGAGATAAGTTTCATGGTTGCCTAGAAAAGGTTTTATTAAATTATAAAACACCGAACGTGATATCTCCAACAAAAGTACCTTATCCTTTCTTTCCCTTTACTATTTATTTTCCTTTATAAAGACTCGCAGATTCTTACAGATCAAGTTCCAAGAAAGACAAGAGCGCATTGATGATGTCGGTAGCGTATTTCAGAATAGTAACCTTGCAATTTCGAGAAAGTGAGAGGATGGTTTTGAGGAATACTCGACTTTAATCTGAGACGATTGCTTTAATCCGAGATGAACGTTCCGTGATTTTGTCAGACTTCTTCTCCGGTGTGCTCGATATTCTCTCATCTCTTTTGTTGAATATTCAGGAAAGAAAAAGAGAGAAAGAGAAAGAGAGAGAAAGAAAAGAAGTGGAAAAAAATCTCACTAAAAATTACCGGAAATTTTTCTATTTTTTTTTCTCTTTCCTTTCTTCTATTTTTCCTCGTTGCAATCGTAACCAACTATCGAAAGGATTCATAATAAGTCATTTTTATTTCCCCCTCTCTTTCTCTCTCTTTATATAACTATAATAGGTATTATTTCTCTAGACATTTATATATTTAGTTTGCTGGAAAAAATGTCGCATCTTTGGCTAGAATTCAATAAGAAAACCCGACGTATTTTTTCCACCAGTCCAATATATTTTCGCGTTTATATAAAAGAGTGATTTCAAGTTAAAAGTATCGCTCTTTTTTTTTTTACTATCAATTCTTTCCTGTTTTATTTTATCTTAGATACGTAGGAGCATGTTTTCTATACGTACTTCCGTAGAAAATCCATTGAAGAAGAACGTGCTTCGCCTATGTACGACGTTTTATTGAGAGACTTGTACGCAAGTGTACTGTAAACGCTTATCATACGAGTACGTGTACATACAGTAATGATATACAGATATTTATGTCTATACTAGGGGGTTAGGGGAAGGTACCAAGAGTTTAAGTACTCAAACTTCACTTTGATGTTCATTAATAAATAGGAAACTTTTCACTTTCTTTCCTCCAAGTTTCATATGTGATCTTGATCAATAGAATTGTATTTATTTTATTACTTTTTCATATTAAACATTTTTCTAAATGTATTTTTATTTATGTGTATGTTTGCATATTTACAAATAAGGGATGAAAAATTCACGATTTATTATAATTGTATAAAAACAAAGAACAAAATCAATTGGAAGTAAGATATAAATCAAAAAATAAATCAGAAAATGTTGATAGAGATACCTCTATTATTTACTAAAAAGAAACGACAAACTCACGTTGAGATATTTTCACTTTCTATCGGTAGATTGAAGTAGGTACCTTTAAAACGTAAGAAACTTGGACCAGAAAGTGTAAAAGGTTGAGTACGATGCACTGCCCTCTATCGATAAGAACATCTCCGTCTCGCAACATCACCGGTCCAGTGGATATATACGCCTGCCGGCTAAAATCGATTTTCATCTTTTCACCTCGTACATACTTTCCGCTTTTATTTATATTCTCCTCTGGAAAAACTTCCGCTTCGCTACTTCCTCTCTCTCTCTTTCTTTCTCTCTCGAAAAAAAAAATAATAAAAAAGAAAAATATTTAAAAAATTAAAAAAAGAAAAAAAGGTAAAAAAGAAACGTGGACGAAAAATAAAAAAATAAAAAAGAAAAATAAAAAGAAAAATTCGTTCCCGATGCTCGGGAACATAGAGAGGTACGATATATACTATATATATACATATATACAAGATGCTAACGAGAAAGAAACAAAACAAAAAAAAAAGAAAGGAAAAAAAAAATCACGTTAACTAGAGTAAGAGAAGGGGAGAAGAAAAAATAAAAACAGGGTGGTCGTGTGGGGTGGTAGAAGAAGAAGGAAAAATAAAATACAGAAAGAATAGAAAATAATCAAAGGAAACGGGAATGAGAGGGAGAAAGAGAGAAAGATAGATCTGTATGTATTTAGGGGTGTGCACACGTATATAACGCGACTAAAGTAATCTCGTCATGCGAAGGCTCGAAGTTTTCGCATCGAGCATCGTTTCTATCGTACCGTACTGTACCGTACCGTACCGTACCGTACCAGTACGTATCACGTATCTCGTCAGAATTCTCGCAGCATCCCTGGTCCAGCGAACACGCACGCCGGCCGAAGTGTAAGCCGCAGAATCGACCGTGGCGCGCTCGGCACGATAGGTGGAGAAAGGGGTTTGGGGCGAGGGATGGCGTTGTCGAACGGGGGTGGCCAGTGGAGTCTCTGGCGTCGGGGTGCGCGAGAGCTTGCGGAGCTTTTCATTCCGGTGCCGTAGTTCGTCTCGCAAGCTTCGAGGCGCCGTTCGGGCTCGCTTGTGCCGCTCCTTTTCTTGGTCCTCCCTCCTATCTCTTTCTCTCTCTTTTTTCTCTCTCGTTTTCTCTTTCATAGCAAGTCAGTCATACTCGTTCTCTCTCTTTTACACATGCACATTCTCATTTACTCTCTCTAACTTTGATACATTTTCTCTCACTCACGTTATCTTCGTCTATCTATCTATTTACTCACACGTTCATTCATTCTATATACACCCGTTTGTAAATTAGACACACGTAAACTCCGTGTAGTATATGCTCCGTTAGATCCTTCACGCGTATCTCATATCTTATTGTCTCTCTTTTCATCCCCATTAAATCGTGTCGTGTTTTCGTGCGTGTTATTATTCAGTCGTGGAAAGATCTTGCAATTAGGTGTGCTCTCCTGTGTGTTATATTGCTCGTTCGTGTTCGTCACGTGTGTGTTGATAAACCCATCGAGGAGAGCCCGATCACTCCTTCCTTTTCTCTTTCTTTCTTTTTTTTTTATTTGTTTATTTCTCTTTCTCTTTCTCTCTTCTCCTTTCTCGCGTACGAAACTGCAATTAATCGGACGTGATTGAAATTATTATATAAACCCTTGAACTCTGGGTATATTTTCTTTTACAGTTCTGTATAGTGTAATGTGATCGGATAACGAGAGATTAGGGTATCGGACTTGCCGGGTTATGAAGGAGGATTTTTTTTGGAGACACCAAGAAGATACTCCGTAAAGTTTACAAGTTTCGGATTTGACATATACGATAAAAACTCATCGTAGAGTTGGATGTGTTTAAATTTATCTGTGAATGGTTACGCGAGTGTTGTAAAAATTTCGTTTAAGTGTGTAATAATAATAATAATAATCGTCGTGGTGGTGGGTGGTTGTAGTAGTAGTAGTAGTAGTAGTATTAGTGGTGATCTCCTGGTGATTGTGATTACCGGTCCTTAGTGGTGATGATGATGATGATAATAATGATGATGATGGTTACGGTTACAAGACGAGACGAGTGATTTTTGAATCTCGCGTGTGGTTTTAAATTACAACAAAATCTGGAACATCGCATTTTTTGGAGGACCCTGGGACTTTCGTGATTAACTTCCAGGTGAGATTTGTTTTCTTCTTCTACTTCTTTATCTTTTGTCCCTCAGTGTCAACCATACTTGGTTGTTTCAACCTTGCGTTGGTGAAATTAACCAACCGCGGTGTACGCAAATTATGATTTATGGTGGATGCGAAAGAAAATATTCGGAATTTATCGTTCTGTGTCGTCTATGCTTAATGCAATGAACCCAACGACAGTGATGGATATGACCGTCGGGGCTCGTTTCCGCTAAAACTTTCAACGAGTCCGCGTTGGAAACTGATTTTCGTGTCATAAAAGTGAGACCCAACACCTGATCTTCCCCATGACCTTCGCTACTAGACTTTCCCTTTTTTTCTCTTTTTTATTCTTCTCGTTTTTCTTTTTTTTATCCCCTACGTACTCGACCGAATTATAATTCCAGCAAATACATATTTTAATACTCGCTAGGAGTTTTTACATAATCACATTTTAAAAATGAATCGTTTATACTTGTTTATAATTGCGAGATGTTGAATTATCATTCGAATAGTCAAAGTTTCCTATTAACGTGTGTTACAGGTAATAGGATTGGTGGGAGGAGAATAAATCATTCGATATATTTTGTTTATAAATTCGGCATTATAATAAATTGACTCGTATAGAAATTTGCTCGAAAAACGTAACACATTGATTTCAGAGTTTGGAGGAATAAATTTCTCCTCTTGTTGGTTAACTCACAAGGCCGTTATTATTTCTAGCATATTATTTCGTCCGTTAGTGTGACCAGACAACGTTATTGAAAATTAATCGTGAATGCTAATGAAATCCTTCTATTCTGTACACGGCTCGCACTGGCAGATACGACTGTGGATATTACGTAGGAAACGTTTCGCGATCATGCGGCGCGTGGTATGTTAACCTCGGACGTACCAATAATTTGCATAAATCAGCAAGAAAATTTGCGCATAGGTACGTGATCGCGTATACATAGATCGGTTCGGTTATGTCGGCATATGATTTACCAGCCCGTTTATGTTAATTCTGAGAAAAATCTTGATACACATCGGAGCAGCTGTTAATTAACAGCAACCCTTAGGATAAATTTAGAATAATACACGTCTTACGGGTTTAGGGTAGCTGAATGAAAATTAAATTTTACCAAAAACCGAAGAAGAAATAACTTTTAATAATAATTTAAGGAAAGGTACATTTTGTCTCGATAAATCTGTCATAACTGCATTAGAATAAACGTGAAATTGCAATATCTTAAAACGTCTATCTTGAATCGTTAGATTAACGAAGTATGATATGATTTAGCTATGATAGATCGTGTCATTAGATTCTCAAGTACCAATTTTACGAGGTCCCTTTTTATCAGTGTAATCGATCGTGTCTACTACATAAAAAAAGATTAGTATTTAAAAGTGACGAAGTATACTCGAGATGTGGTAGGAATTTGTTTTGATTACGGTCAGAATTAAACAAAAAACATCCCTCCCTTTTCCACCCTACAACGTAACTTTACTTTCCAACGTTGTCGTTTGAATTGCTAAACTAATTTTCTCTACTCTTCTTTTTCTTGTCTTTTTTTTTCTTTTTTCAATCGTACTGGCAAAGTTTTTCCATCAAGTCGGTTGCACGACACGCGCTTTTGCCGTTTTCTGTTTGAAAGTGTAAAAACTGAATCAACAGTAGAAAAAGGCAACGAAATGAAATGAAAAGAAAAGAAATGAATAGAATAGGAGAGATGAGCGTGAAAATTGTAGAGAATGGGTTAGAATGAGCGT
The DNA here is from genome assembly GCA_023678845.1 of Mischocyttarus mexicanus. NCBI lineage: Eukaryota > Metazoa > Arthropoda > Insecta > Hymenoptera > Vespidae > Mischocyttarus > Mischocyttarus mexicanus. The sequence goes on along the minus strand of JACGTP010000058.1, from coordinate 680,604 downwards.
AACGCATCGAAATGTAACGCAACGAAATGTAACGCAGTATCATAGGAGGATAAAACGAGAGTATCGTAAAGGTCTGGGTTAGTTCTGGTAAAGGAAATCGATATTGAGTTCACACATCGGAAATTATGAAACGTAAACGCGTCCAAGATATCGTAGTCGGTGACCTCGACGTTGCTTGGACACCCAACTACCTCAGCCCGTTCTACCATGAGCAATCAAAATGGAAAATCAATGTGGGTTCTAACGATGTTATCATCGAATATCCGAATGTTGCCTTAATGATTGGTTATTCATTCGAATTAATTATTACGATTAGTATTAAACTATTAGAAATCAAATCACTCTATTCATACTTATATTCAGTACGTTTATATTGTTTAAAATAATATTTCATACGGTTTGGTTAGATAGTAATAATATAATTTATTATTTGTAGAAGGTATTTTTGGAAACATTACTTCGTACGAGTGTATGCAACGAAAATATTTCTTTGATCAAACTTACGTCTGACGTATAATAAATTTGACTATTTAATAATATTTTCTTGCTACTCTTTCAATTATTTCTATCTGTTTTCCATTTTTTGTATGAAAAGTAGTAGTAAAATATTTTATATGTTGTACACGTTTTGATTTGTAATAGTATTTACCAGTTATTTTATGAAATAGTGATGATTCTTCAAATACCTTTGAGACTACCTCGTATTGATTATATTCAGATTAAAATGACTTTACAAATTTTCCAATAATAGGATCGAAAATATAATCGAGCATGCGTAGAAATCACTAAAGAATTGGGTGCTTTTGAACGGATCACGAGGGAAAAGTAATATCCATCGAAAAATAGGTGACAGGAGCAGAAGTAGGAGACGATGTTAGTGGCAACAGGAGAGAATAAAGTTGCTTGAACTATGATTATGGAAAAACGAAGTCGTGTAAAAAGCTATAGAGATATATACAGAGTAGTTTATAACTATAGTAGTAGATATAACTTGGAATCTGTTGGTTTTATGTGAAAATATATAAATTTAAAATAAAATTAGTTTATACGATGCTTCAGAGTTTTCGATAAAGAATTTCTTTCTTCCTTTTCTTTTATGTTTTTCATTTTATAAAATCGTAAAGTTAATAATCTGTCCAGAATCCCAGTACATTCTTGTTCCATTATCAGATTCGTTAAGATACGATTGATTGTAAAACACGTAAAAACGATTCATGAAATTTTCGAATATACGTGCGTAGAAAATCGTATTTTCTTTCTTTCGATAAAATACTTCGTTTCTCGAACAAAGGACAAATCATAGGTAATCCCTTAAAATAGGATCACGCGATACTCGCATATACCCACACATACTCACACACATGTATATCTACGTACAAAGAGATTGATAGAATTCGATAATACGAATCACATGGGTTTGTATTCGTTTACAACCTTAATTTTATTCTCCCTTTTCATTCTTATTCTATTAATTTTGGAATTAGCTTTAAATCGATCATACGAATTCAAATGTTTCCGATACTCTACTTCATTCACGATTTATACAAAATTTAATTAAAAACATAAAAGAAACTGGATATGAAATTACGAAGAATTCGGATATACACGTAAATCCATTTTCTATTTGTACTGGTTTTAACGAAATCCTATATTTTCGTATTAAATACTTTCAAAATGATTTGATCAACTTTGCAAATAACTAATCTACTTAATCTTGTATTTCTATAAATAATAATTTATTCAAATGATTTAAATTTCATAGAATTCGTCAATGATTCCACGAGTATCGGAAATTAAATTTATGTAAAAAAAGAAAAAGGAGATAAAATATTGACGTATATAGGATTACCGAAGATTATCGGAAAAAAATGTGGAAAATATTATCTGAATAATTTCTTTTTGGGGTTTCTTTTACGGGGCGCGGCCTATATTTGGTCGTTTTATTCGTGGCCGCGTTCAAGGAGACTTCCTACTTTGAGTTTTTACTTGGAGGGAACGTATTTCATCAAAACTTGTGCCTTTGGAGTTGTCCAATCCTCGGTTACGGATCTACCGATGCTCCACCCTATTCAGAGTTAGTGTGAATGAGAAACAGAGAGGACCGATCTCTCAAATTTATGCGACTAGGACCGGAATATCTGTGACTATCAAGTAGGATGCATACCTTTTTTTCCTGAAGAAACATTCATGGTCTTTCTAACGTTTTCCCTAGATATATTTTCTTAAAATATTTTATTATACGTAAGAGATGATATAAGAAACATCGAACCGTAACAAGTATAGATAAATTTAATTCTTTCGAAGATAAGATAAACGATAACTGTAAAATTGGTTTACAGTATGAAACAGAAATACAGAAAAGAAGAAAAAGAGTGAAGGGTGTGTAGAGAAAAATCAAATTAAAGATAACTGGTATACTTTTTAGTGTGGTTTCATTGAAACTAATTACGAAATATAAGAGGGTAGATAAAATCGAATGAATTTCGTTGATCATAATTTCAACGATTTGACAGATCCGTATTGCTTTCATTAGTTGCAATAGATAATTCACAATTTTCATTTATCTCTTCAGGATATTTATATATTTATAACATTATACATACTTTAAAGAGAGTCAAAAGCTAATTTCGTGAATGGGTCAATGAATGTACGAATATCTAACTGTGTACACAAGTACGTCATAAACTATTTTATCGAATCTATTACCATCGTAGAATTTTGTTCGTTAACAAACCTAAAATCGCATTGGATATTTTAATACTTTGAAAATGTTGATTTCGTATTCATGCAGGATGAAATTTATGTTTCGTTGACCGATTATGTATATATGTATGTATAAACTATGTGACGTGTTTCATATAATTAGTTTCTAATAACGTTGCGTATATTATAATGAAGGGATTAGATGTCACCGCGGGAATCACGATTATAACTTTCTCGTTTAATATGGGAGATTGTTAGTTTAAGAAAATAATAAGCTTAATACGTAAACTATATATTTATATACGTATAAAGGTCCCTCGTTTACCACGGTTGATTCGTACTGGGTTATATCAAAATCGTGTTATCAGAATCCTCGAAATAATACAAATCAAGTCAACGCGTTTCGTTCAATGTTTTATCGAAACTTGTTTTTATGTTTTGTCTATTATTTTATATTTTATTTATTTCATATTTTAATATTTCCATTTAGTTATTATTTTAATTTTGTTTAACAATTTCAATTGATAAATACGTGTATAGGATAAAGTATTTGATTATTCGTTAATCGATGTTCTCTCTCGTCGAACGATTAATTACGCTTGAACAATTACGTCACCAAACCTTTTATGGGTTTACATATTCGAACATAGAGATTTATCGGACAAATATAATATATTTCGCGAGTAACTTTATATTATTTTCTAGACTTTTTTTCCCCCATATAACGAGAACTACGTAATCATTATATTGTAATGAATGAAAATCTCATTACAAAATTTCAAACAACTTTATATACATACATTCATTTTCTTTAACGAAACTTTTCAACTACAATAATTCCTAGGAGATAATAATGAAAAATGCAACAAATTTTATTTATTGTTTCTAGAAACTTGAATAAAATTCATTTCGAATAGAATTTTGTTCATGGAATTCAGGGATGGGGGATTATTTTTGATCGGTGTTGTCTCGGTGAAACCGTGAAATATTTTTACATCGAAAAATTCGTAATAAATTTCAATACCGTATAATTATTTTCTTTTGGTTATTTTAATAAAAACGTTGAAGGTATTTAATTTTTGGGAAAAGATATAAAGAGGAATAAAATATTATCCTATTATCCTTTCCGGTCATACATCTTGACAGCTTTCTGTCATTTTCGCACTCTCACACACACTCTCTCTCTCTCTTTCTCTCTTTTTTATTCTTCTTGTTCTCGTTTCGCACGAAGGACCATTTTTTCGACGTTATTATTTGTGCAATAATCGTCCGCGGACAGGGCGTACCGACCATCGATCTTTCTACGTACTTTTATGAGGTCACACGAGCTGTGAAATATCGATTTGGACTACTGGAAGACAACGAGGACATTCAATTTTGAAATTTGTCGACGTTTCAATCATTCAACATGGACTATAAATAAATTCATGTTAATACAATTTTTTTTTTGCAAATATTATACTTCATACGTTCATACGTCCACACACACACACAATGTTCTTTTAAAATTGTTCAATAATTAATGTTTTATCCATGAGTAATAATTGAGTTATACATACACGCCAAATGCAATTTTCGCTATTTACGATAATCAAAAAATCTTGCTCCAATTATATAAAATATTTCTATAAATAAAACGAGATAGAATTTATCTGGTAAATTACTCGGATATGTCAAAATGCATATACATTTGTTCTCGTTTAGATAAATGAATCATGTTCGTGCAGTTTTATGCAATTAAGATGAATGAATACGATATGCGAATCTAGAAAAAAAAACATTAAACACATTAGCGATTATTTTACAAATAGTTATCGTAATATTTATACATCCAGTGTATCTATAATCTATACAAATATTTGGCTAATATGTATTTTATTCTAAAAAGATTATTTATTGAATAATTATTCAATTTAATTCGACTAACGAATCGTGTAATCATTAAAATACAAGACACGATATCCCCTTTAACGATGAGTAGGGGGGATTCATTCGTAAAAGTAAAATCACTAATTACTAGTAAATCATGACGATTAATTTGCTTAATGAATTTTTAAAAGACGCAACCAACCAACCAACCAACCAACGTTTAATGGAAAAACGAATTTCGAAACTCGACGATATTCATTAGAGCAAAAGCACCCTGCGACCAATCGTTATTCTCTTTCGTCCTACAGGAAAAGGGGTTGGATGAGAGGGTGGAAAAGGGGAAAGGGGTTATCGACTATACGAGCCACGGATACGTTTCGAATAAGTTTCATAATTCGATTTATCAATATTTGAACGATTCTACTCCTATCGGGCGTGAACTCGCGTTGGTTGTATCCTCGTTGTTCGCATGATGATTGAATTTAAGCATAGCAACGCGTCATACTGAACCACTTCGCGAATTTACGAGGAATTTTTCTTTTCTCTTTATTTTTTGATTTCTTTTCTGTTTTTTATTTTTATTTTTTGTGCGTGCGAGAAATACCATTAACCAAATGGAACATCGAAATCAAATAGCAAAAAAAAAGGAAAACAAAAATAGAAAAAGGAAAGTGAAAAGTAAGTGGGCTTCAGGATTGGGACGAAAGAGAAAAAACACGATTTTTTTTCTCCATCGATAGAGGGGATGAATTCTCCTCCAATTTAAAAGAATAACTTTGCGTCTCTCTTTACATTTTTTATTTTATTTTCTTTATTTTCTTCTTTTTCTCGAGTTCGTTCCATTTCAAAGTTATCCACGTTGGTTGATTATTGAGGAAAAAAAACAATGAATAATAATAAATGCATCGTGTGTCAATTTATTTTTATCTGCATGCAGCTCGTTGCATGACCATATCTCTAATCTATCATCCTAATCGATATCAAATCTTAATCGAGGCAAATGAAAATTTCTAACCAAAGGCTGATAAAATGAAACTCAATGTTTGCAAAAGTAGAATATAGTAGAAATTGAAAATAAAAATAAGAGATAAACGTAATGTACCTTTAAATCGATCTTTGTATTATTCCAACTCGATATATACTTGTGTGTTGGTGTGTGGGTTAAGCCACGAAATCGTTTCAACTCCCGAACCCAATCTTGGCTCGAGTCTTCTCGCATACCCTCTGTGAGGTGTGTTTCAAGGGGTGATCGTAATAGTTGAGAAAGAGGGTTGGAGGGTGATAGGGTGGTGTAAGAAGAAAGGAAGGAAGGAATGGAAAGAAAAGGGGTGGAGGTGAAGCTGGGAAGAAGCAAAGTGGAGGTGGCAATCATTGTCCGTGCTACTCCAAACTCGATTCTCTCTTCGACCCTCCCTTACTCCTTCCTGATCTCCCCCTCTTTCTTCCTGGCTAGTAAAGCGATTGGATTTCTCTCGAGATCGAGTCCATGTGCTGCTTCTGTTATTATCGAAGAGCCGTCGTAACCTCGAAAAGATCAACGACGTTACACGGAGTTGGATCCGTATCTTTTCTATCAGTACTTCAGTAAGAAGTGAGCAAACGCGGCTTTGGCCGTCTTCGTACTCGCGTTTCAATGACCCCACCAACCCCTATCTTCATCCCCCGTCACCCCATCCCTCTATTCTCTATCGATAAGAATGTTTTCATAGTGGAAACTTACTTCTATCCTATCGTTTCTACATATGTATGACGAATATAAGATTACTACTACTGTTTTATCGATTCGTTTTATTTTCTTCTCTACGATAGAAAATACGATAAAACAAACAATAAAACAAACAAGAATTTGTTAGTTTTTATATTCGATAGAAGTGTTTTTTTTTTACTATATTTTAGTTTACATTCAGTGGCTGGAATACTACCAAATAGTTTTTCTTTTTAACATTTTTTATAGGATTGAGATCTTTTTTGTGGTATGATTTTTTAAAGAAAGACAGTTTTAATAATACAATAAACTCTAAAAAAATTACAATACGTTTTTCATTTTAGTTTAAATTAAAGAATGATCTTAATACAATTCAAAATTGTTTAACTCTCTTTCCAACTTTTGGTAGAATTCTTTACGATATTGTAATTCCTCATTACTTTTATTTAAATTATTTTCTAAATAATTATGTAGCAAGGTAACGACAATTAATAAATCATATTCTCGTTTTATTTCTTCTTCTTTTCTAAACCAATAACTCAAGTCAGTCAAATTTTCCCGTACTTAATCGTAACCGCTGTCAGATAAATTTGTACGTCTCGTAACCAGGAGAAATACTGTCGAGACACATGCCGCTTTTAGGCTGCCATGTGGTAAGCAATCTCCCTTTCTCCTCTTCTCTCCCTTCTCTCCCTTCTCTCCCTTCTCTCC
>JACGTP010000058.1:629429-673259 GCA_023678845.1 Mischocyttarus mexicanus | reverse complement strand
CTTCTCTCCCTTCTCTCCCTTCTCTCCCTTCTCTCCCTTCTCTCCTTCATCTTTCCCCAGAATGTCTACTCAACATCCGAGAAGATACTACGGATATCTAGCGTGTCGTCGTATGGTGTGTGGCCTTAGATGTCGTATCAGGACATTAGCATCGGACTCTGTGATTTTCGAGGGCGTTCAGGAAACGTCTCAACGATGATATCTCTCTGACACTCCTTTACACCCCTGTTTCCGTATCCTCCCTTCCCCCAAAATACATCCCACTGTACCCTATTTGCTCCTATCCTACTGACAAGGAAAAACCTATTTCTCGTGTTATCATTTTTATCGAGTTATCAACGTCCGAAAGTGAAAATTGATAAACCCTATTTTGTCGTATTCCTTTCACAAGATTACTAATCTACTGACACTTATTATTTAATATAACTCCATTAGTTATTTACGAGTTATCATTTTTATCGAATTATCAATTTCTTCAAGTGAAAATTAATAAACGTTTGTTTTGATTCGTTACTGACAGACAATATATTTTAATCAATAGAATTATTGATTAATGTTAGTTTATGAAAATGTGATTTCGTAAGAGGTTTGTTAACAGCGTGTTAAAACTTATGTTATCGTTTTGCTAGTCGATGTCAAGAGAAAAAGGGATGATGGAAATGCAAGAAAGAAATAAAAAAAAATGAAAGATACAGAAGAAGACGTTTGTAGCTAAGTCTGGAAAAGATAAATCTTTCCACTTGGTACCTTCGTTCCAATGGCGTATGAATCGTATCGCTTTGCAACGATCGAGCAGCTCGTTCATATCATAATGCTAGCGGGCATGATGTTATCTTTGCACTCTATTTCAACGCCTTGTGACGAACAAGAATCTCGAAAGAGGAGCTTCTCCCAGGAGAGTTTAACTTTGACTAGAGATGGTCTTGAAAAGTACATATGTACTTACATCTCGCGTTGGTTAGTTTTTTTAATCGATCGGTAAAAAGAAAGAAGAAAAAACCTCAAACGTTTATTCGTAGTACTCGTTCACGTGAAAATCGATCTTACACAAGTTATGTATGTTCATGGTATGTATTTTCAATTAACGATAAAATGAAGAAACGATTGATTTGTTTGTATACGAGTTGAAATCATACATGGTAGGGTAATACGACACGTACTCTCGCATATCAAAGCAACTAATACCATTTTATCTTGAATTTTATTTCTATAAATTATCATTGAACGTTGTTCCATACACACGACATAATTATATGAATAAATAATTATACAATTATTATTAGGGTAATATAGAAATATTTTATTTTTAAATTCAGAAGTGTTAACACTTTGACTGCCACGTTGAATTTACTCGTTTTGCTCAAAATTCTATGATAGTGTTTTGTGATACTAGATTTCATATTTTGGGTGTTCTAATAAAAATTTTTAATTGTTCTATGATGCACTTTTTAGTTCAAAGTTTATTCTAATTAATGGTAAAGTTCAAAATGTATTAACTGTCAATTTTCATTCAACTTTTACAATTGAAGTAGTTGAAATTCTCACTGGAGAAACTGTGGCCTGTCATATATGATCAACATGGCAATCAAAGTGTTAAATGTGTGTGTATGCAAGATAAATAAATGAATAAATAGAATGACGAGGAATTAAAGAAAAGACACGTTACATGCATTTCGTTAGAACTGTGTTAGATAGAATTTTGATAGTTTAGGTTAGATCGTGTTCGCGGATACAGAAGCGAGACTTATACGAACAAATCGATACGTGTCCGAGGAAGTTGTAGATTATTCGAGAAGGACACGTTTTGTAGTAGATTCACACGGACAGATACGTTGAGAGCACGCGTTAAGCAAAGGTAAACGATGAATGGAGGCTGCCCTTCTGCCAGTATTCAATTAACGCTAATCTCATTGGCGAATAAACGCCGAAGTGTTGGCACTCTCGTAGGGAAGGTGTGGATGTGGGTGTAGGTGTGGGTGTAGATGTGTTAGTTGGTTGGTTGGTTGGTTGGTTGCGGAGGAAAGGGACCTGGGTTGTGTTCAAATAAAGGGCCACGTAAACGGTACCTACGTTCCAACGTTCTATTTCTATACTTGCTCTGAATTTTCAAACGAAATATTTTATCTAACCTTTGAAATAATTATTCGAGTAATTAATTATCAATATTACGTAATAAATAAATTATATTAACGTATTATTTATTTTTTATAAAGATTTTTCAAATGAAGTGCAAAGTAAAAATTTATTGAAATAATTATTTGTTAGGCATATTTTATTTTACACAACTTACGTGTTTTATATTTCGTTTGAAATTGAAATATATACAGGAATCCCTCGTTTAGCACGATTAATTTGTACCAGGGTATATCAAAACCGTGTTATCTGAATTCTTGAAATAATACAAATCAATGCAATGCGTTCCATGTTGTATCTAAACCGTGTTAAACGAGGGTAACGCTTGTATATATTTATAAGTTAAATACATAAATGAATTTATACTATTTGCGATAAAGGTTGCTTGGATATTAAATGTAATGAGATTCTAAAGAAACAATATTCGAATAGAACGACAGCGGAGCTTAAAATTGGACACAAATAAGAACTCAGTCATTCGGTCGATCGTAACTTTAGAAAAGTTATCGAAAAAGAGATAGATAGAGAAAGATAGAAATAGAAAGAGAGTAAACTTTGTGAACAGATAGAGGAATTTTGTTCAGAAATAATCCTTTGTTCTTAATTCTCAACGGTGTGTCAGTTCGAATAACATCGTTTAGAATTCGCTTGGAAAGTTGCAAAACGAAAAGAGAATGAGTAAAAGAGAGAGGAGAGAGAGAGAGAAAAAGTTCTAAGAAAGGATGTACATTATTCGGATGAACTTTTATTCATTTGATTACTTTAGCGAAACGTTCGTTAAAGTATTTTATGCGTATTTCGTTAGAATATTAAACTGTTATTTATTGTATAAAATATCCATTCAAAGAAACATTTCTTTTTGTTCACCAACGATAGAAATGTTTGAGAGAATTTTGAATATTCTTTTTTACCTCGTAGAATTATTTTTTCCATCTCTTCGTTAATATAATTATAACATTGTTATTATTATATTTTCATGATTATGATGTCAAAGAAATTATGATAGAAATATGTAAAATAAAAACTAAAATAATTAGTAATTGTTACATTTAATTCGCATACTGTAAACTCTCTAATAACTCGAAAAAAAAAAATATCTAAGCAACGTGGTAGGTGCTAGGCACCTAAAATTACTTCAAGAAATTGTTCATATAATTTTTTCGTACATATTCTCCACCACTGGCCCGGTAGCTTCTCTCGTACTTGAGATAAGCGCCACTGGCGTTCTCGAGTTAGAGAGAAAAAAAAAAAAAAAGGGGTAGAGAAAAAGGGGCAGAGAAAAAAAGGGGGCAGAGTAAAAGGAAAAGAAAAAGACTGGGAGGAAGAAAGAAAGAAAGAAAGAAAGGAAGGAAATAAAGAAAGGAAAGGAAAGAAAGAGAATGAAGGAGGAGGCTGCAGAAGAGTGGTGGTGGTGGTGGTGATGGGTGGGTGGGTGGATCGGTGTTAAGGGAAGGGGGTTGGGGATCTTTTCGCGAGCGCACGTCCGGTCTTTCACCTTACTCTGACCTACATTTTTCCTGGTCGGATTTCTTTTGTCGTGAAACGGCCTAACAGAGCGAGCCCTGGGCTCGGCCAGAACACGGCTTAGGGACATGTTTAGGCCTTTAGCCTAAATTTCATTCTTTCATCTTTTAAAATGGCCAACGATAATTTCAACGTTACACTCTCTCTCTCTCACTTGCGGCCTGAAATTTTCAGAAAGAGAAAAATAGGGGAAGAAAAAAACCATGTCACGAAAGGAATGCAAAACAATAATTAGAACAAATTTGTGCTAAGTTCATTCAATAAAGAATTATTGAACAATATCTGTCGTGGTATTTTAAATATTTAGAGACTTTTTTAACAGAGATAAGAGTAATCGTTTCTAAGGATCATCATCATTCATAATGATTTCATTCAAAGAAAAAGAAGTGTTGGAGTTTTGGTCACAATTCAATTGGAAAATCTGACATATTTTTTCCACCAACTCAATGTACATAAAAAGAAAGCAATTATTTAACTCTAAATAAATAATTATAATGTTCGATTAGACAATTGTTCAGTTTTGTTAACAAGGAAAAAATTGGGTAGGGTAGATTTTTTGTTTGAAAAATCAAGTACTGTTTCTACATCGGTGGTACCTACCTCCTCTCTCCCTTCCATCCTTCTCGCGTTTGATGAAATAACAAGTCTTTCATTTAAAAGTAGCTAATTATAATCTCGACAACGAGGATGAGATGCGATAACGAGTATACGGGCCTTCTCGTTGTGAAAAACTCTGGGTACGTAATTATCGTTGATTCAAAGAAACGCTTTTTTCAACCCCACTCTACCCTTACTCCATCCCCATTTCCTATTTTCTATCCATCGCTAACGCAACGCGATGCAACGCAATGCAAAACGCGATAGTAAATTTTGTTTTTTTGTTTTTCTTCAAAAGGCCGCCACTGCAGTTGCATTTTAATTCGATCGTTCGCTAGCAAATTGCCAATTTCAAGTTAAACTCGTGTATGTTTTCGTGCGAGTAAGAATAAGAGGGGTACGCTTATCTTACGTTTATCGTATGCTTATCGTATACACGTAAAATGCATATTCCCGTTTTCCATAAACCATTATTATGAGAAACCATATGCATACGGTGTTGGGGTGTTTTTAAAATCGAAACAACTCAAATCATTTACATGGAGTTATATATTTTACAAAGTATACGTTTCTGAGTTAAGAAATTGATTTCTTTTTATTATAAGAAAGTGTCCAATTAATTTGATTTTGACTGATCTTAAAGAATTTCTAAACTTTCTCAGTTGTTTTCTTTAGATATTTCTTTTTTTTTTACATGATTGATGATGATAATGATATTTTTCATGAACGTAGATTGATCGTTACATGGTATTCTTCCAATAAGTATATATAGTATGTGTATGTGTGTATGTATCGTACCAAAGAAGTCAGCTGGTTTTGAAATATTGAGAAAATTTGAAAAGTTGGTAAAAAAGATCTTTTTTTTTTTAGTTCAACTTTGTAAAATCTTTCGAATCTTTTATAGACTACGATTTTGCATACTAAAGTGTTCGAAAAATTTCTTTACACTTTTATAACATTTTATAATACATAGAAATAAATAAATAATATTTAATTTATCAAAAGCTGTCTCAATCACTCTCTCTCAAACGATAAAATAATTTCAAAGGTAAACAATTAAAGAAAAGAAATATAATCAATTCAATAAACCAATAGTTGAAAATTATAGAATCAAAAGGCAACTATTATTGGATGAACGTTACGCGTTCGTCCACGAAAATGTCCTTTTTCTCGTAGAAAATTTATTTCGCCAGGAGTTTTCCCGGTCTACGAGAGCGGAATGAAGCGTAATGCGAAATAGTCGCGGTGTGTAGGTGGACCACCACCACAACCACCACCACCACAGATATTTGTTCATGTATATATGTATATATATACGTATATGTATCTTATATGTGTTACAACGGACTCCGTTGGGACGTGAAATCGATCCTGGAACTATGGTATTTGCATAGAAAGTTATACACGCTCAAGGAAACGTATCTCGAGCTCCTCCATCTCTTTCTCTGTGCCAACCTTTGTCTCTCATTCTCTCACTCTCATTCTCTCATTCTCTCTCTTTTTCTTTCTCACACACTCTCTCACCCTCTTCCAATATCATTCTTTATCCATCCTTTCTTTCCTCTTACTTTTTTTTTTTAATTTTTCTTTCCTTCCAATGTATTCCTTCTTTCTTCTTATCTTATCTCTGAGTTCTTCAATATTTTCCTTCTCAAGATAATTTCATATTATTATTATTATTATTTTAATTCGTTTATTATGTTTTAATGGCATTATAATTACCTGAAAAATATCTAATAGTATTTTCCGTGTTATTGTACCTGTCTCCTATCTTCAACAGTCCTTATCAAAACTTTTTTAACTAACGTATTGTTTTCCCCTGAAGGTAACAGTAATAACTTAGTTGTTGTTGTTGTTAATAAATTGTTGAGAAACTTTTTTAATCGAAATTAAATTAAAAACTAGTTTATCTTGTTTCTACGATTGTTAAGAGTTTGATTTTTTGTTGTTGTTTTAATAAAGATTTTCTTGACACGGTAAAAAAACTTGTAAGGTAAAAAAACCAATACCAAATCGAGACGAAATATTAGAACGATTTTACAGTTAGTATTTTATTTTATATTTATTTTGTATAATAATTTTCTAATAAATACATAATCGTTCATGAGAGATTCTCCAAGCTTTTTGGAATATCAGCTTGAATTCTTGACAGTATGACCTTGGGGCATACCCTAAGCAATAATCTGACCAACATGGGTTATATATCCATAGGCGAATATCAGTAGACGTTTGAGAATTTACCCTAACAAATATGATATACTGCACACATTCAAATACCCGTTTATGTTAGGTATATTCAAATTAGGTTTAATCTGTTATTATCATTAGGATAATTCTACTAGAAATGTTATTAAATTAGTATATTTAAACTTAATTTTAAATATTGAAAGATTCGTGTTTGAATGCAATTTAAAATATATCTACAAGATATTAATTAAGTCATACAACTCAAGTGTATTTAAAGTAGTTTAACTTATAGTTCCTTTTAAAATAAAGACAATTATTAAGTCAATAATATGTGTTTTCTTACCAAGAATAAACTTAGACTTATTTTAAAATTTATTTGATATTTTACAACACTTCAGAAACATAATTAATGCGATTTAAGATAATTTAATTACAGGAGTTACAAAACAATTAACTGCTCATCTATATTTTATGTGTCTGTGTGTGAAAGGGATTAGAAGAAATGTTAGCTAATTATAATGTTTAGGGTGACGGGAAATCCTGTAGAGATTTCTACAATTCTTAATAGCATTGGTTTTAGCAGAAACTACGAGGACTTTAGGCTCGTTAGCAACGTTGCTACATGGGGTTGGAGCCTAGAATTATAGTAGAAACCCGAAATCGAGGGTTTAGGTTATATACCAGTAGTTGTGTTAGGTATGCTAATGAGATGTTAAATCGTTTCTATCGATCCTCGGATCCTTGTGAATGAACGTAATCGATAGAATGTGAATTTCGCTATATAGAATTCTATGTGGTAGTATAAAACGAATCGGTAGCATATTATCCATCATTCCATTCTCGTATTTCACGAGATATTGATATATTTAAAAATAAAGTATAGAGAAAGAAAGAAAGATATCGTATATTATACTAGAGTAACTTTAAATTTGTCTTTCTTATTTGTTATTATAAAATATGATACATTTTTAATTGGATACTGGGTGAATAAATATCATGCATGCTACGAGAATTGTGATTAAATTGTTATTAAATATCCAACAAAATAATAATTAATGTTTTATAATAATATTGGAGTTTTCCATTTACTCACAAACTCACACACACACACACAAATAAAATATCAGACAATATTTAAAGATTGATAAGTTGCAAATTTTCTGAAATAGTAAAAGTACTGACAATTACGTATTCTGAATGAATGTGTTCGATGATGGAAAAGGGTCCGTTTAATGCAAATAAGAGACAGATTATGGGGAAAAAAAATATGCTGAAAAAAGAGGGAGAGATAGAAAGAAAGGGAGAGACAGTTAGTGAGTTAAAAAAATACTTGGATAGAGTTAAATCCAAAGTCAGAATTAGGGGTATGGAGGTAGTATATGATGAGAAGAAACCCCGTTAGCACTTTACGTGTCACATTAATAAATAGGGTGCGAAGAAACCCTCGCGAAAATTCTACGGGGATGGAAGAAAAACGTCTTCGCGTTTTCGAAGGTTCGTATTATCGAATCTTTAATGCCTCACGACGGGTGGAGGTGGAGGAGAAAAGGGGCCCTTCCACGATTTCTGAATAAAATATCGTTCTTGTCGCGTGGCTCACCTCATACATTTTAAATCCACCAGCTTTATGTAATGCCGCCATAAGAAATGAGGTTTTAGAATTTCTCTCCACCTTCCCCCTTTTCCTCCTACTCCTATTCCTCTCCTTTTTCTTCTTTTTCTTCTATCTTACGTTTTTTCTTTACCCTCTTTTTTCTATTCTTCTATTATCCTATTTTTTTATTTAATAAATTATCACCGCGTTTAGAGTCAAATAATGTGTCAAATGTATCTTTGTTCATATCTTTTCTATTTTATTAAAGTTTCGAATATAATCCAAATGAAAATGACACGTGTGATCTTTTTGTATCTGCAATAAAGAAATCAAATGTATCTTTTTTTTTTGCAAGGACCACCTAGAATCAATCGAGTTATGGTCGAGATATCTGTTGGAAAGGAATCAAACGGTTTATGTGCCGATAAAACGTTGGAATAGTTTCACACCGATTTTCCTTGGATGTGCGAACTTTTTTTTTTATCCCACGTACACTCTTTCTCTCAATCTAGCCATATGTATTTTACCTCATCCTTCTCGTTAGGCGTATCCTATCCTATCCTATCCTATGCACCAGAGTTTTGTCCTCGTTGCATTTCGTGTGGTCGATAACGTTCTGGCAGCTGTCAACGGCAGCGAAAAAATCGCACCATGAGATGTATCGACACTGACGCGACTAGAATGTGTGTGTAGATGTGTGTATGTGTGTGTGAGAGAGAGAGACACCCCCGGAGGCAAGAAGAGAGAACAAAAAAAAATAAAAGAGAGAGAAAGAGAGAGAGGGAGTATGGATGAAAAAGAAAATTTCAACTTTCCATGAAGGAGGATGATGATAAAAAAAAATGAACCATTTTTTTTTAAGCTAGAATAACGGAAGTCAAAGAACAAAGATAGATAGGTACGTACGATCATTATTCTTTCAAATTACATCTCTAGGATTTGTAGTATGTTGTAGGACAGATATATGTATGGGTGCATAATAATAAATAAAGAATAATATATATCGTGTTACCCATAAATATGTCTAACCGATAGGACTTGACGTAGGAATAGTAAGATATATATACAAGTACATAACTCTCATGCATATACAGGTGTCCCTCCTTTAACACGGTTAATTCGAACCGAGCTATATCGAAACCATGTTATCTGAATCCTTGAAATAATACAAATCAAAGCAATGCATTTGATTGTGTATCGAAACTTATTTTAAAGACCTGTTTTGAAACAGCAGACTGTCAAAATAAAAAAAAGTAAGGGGTGTAAAGGAAAATAATCAAGGTTAGTAAACGATTAATGTTAATTTCTAAATTGTACTCTCGTTGGTAGGAATTTCACGTTTAAACCGCAACTGAAATGGTTGTTCGCTAAATGCTAATTGGAAAACGGCACGAAGAACTGGAAGAATCTTTTCGTGGTAATACGAATTCCCCGCAACCTTGACCAACAGAAAAAAAAATAGATTTTTTTTTACATACTCCAACCTTTAACCTTTCGTCTCGATACAAATTCTTAAAGAAATTTTTTTCTTTTCTTTTTTTTATTTGAGTATCCAATTACGTTAACTTTTCATTTTTATCACCTCTGTTCCCCTCCCTCTTTTATGGTTTATTCGCCATAAAATTTAAAAGGGAAGAATTCAAGGGGAAAGGTAATTCATATCCAATAAGAAACTTTTTTTCAAACTATGTAAATAATTATTATCCTAAAGTTGTTATTCCAAAATTGTACTTTTTATCTTCTTCCCTTTTGTTTTATTATTTTTATTATTATTATATTATTATTATTATTATTTTCTGACGATATAATATAACAATAGGATTTAAATTTCGTAGAAACTTTGTTGGTACACGTATACATACTATACACACATACGTAGGGGATGAATAATCGTACTTTCACGACGTTTTTCTCTCATATATTCTATGAAATTATATTTGCAACGCAAAATCGTGTATACCTACACTCCCCTAACCACCACCTTTCATATCCAACCCCCCACCAGACTCTTTTATTTTTACTGGAATTTATAAAACCAAAAAATTATCCTCAGATAAAAAGTTTTCAAATTAAACCCTACGAACGGTTTTATATTTCTATCGGGAATGTACATTGTCGTGATTTTTAGTATTTTGTTTCTGTAGTATTGTATTTTTTTGTTTGTTATTTTCGAAAATCCGGACAAAAAAAAAACATAATCAAACTACCGTCATACTATTTCAAACAACAACTTTTATTTCTCGTTTATCGTTAGAGAAACGATGTTAAATAAAAGTTCTAACAAATTAAATATCATTTATATTCGCCTGATTCAACCCTGAAAAATCCTATTATCGTTTACACAAAGGAAACATCAATCAAAATGCAAGTTTTAAAATTTATTAGTTGGAATATAAAAAATATTGATAGTTAGAAGATATTGAGGTTAGTAAAAACAATTTAAAAAAATATGATTTTTGTACGATTATCGATATTCAGGAAAGTTAAAGAGCCTCTCGTTGTTGGAAAAAATATATAAAAAGGGAACTAGAAAGAGAGAGAGACAGAAAGGGGATGGAAAAGGGTGAGAGGGAAAAGTAGAGAATAAAAAAAAAAAATAAATCGAAGAGATTTTCAGCATCAGGAACTTAAAACTCTCTTTTGAGTGAGCAAAACGTTCGCTTATGAAACGATATGGAGCTTACCGCGGCCTGGAATATCGAGAGGTCAATTTTATCTGACCCCCCGTTCATCCCTTTCTCTCCTTTTCCTCTACCTATCAACCCTTCTCGACCTATAGCATCCAGTGGACCTTCGTTCGAACTTTCAAGTGCGATCCATTGTGGTCCAGATATTCACTACCGAATCCATATCTCCAGGCAAAACGCGTATGCAGTTTGCTTGGAAAGAGTGAGAGAGGTTGTGCTCTAGGAGAGGAGGGAAAGAAGGGGAAAACGGGAGATATATATTGCTGAAAAGGGAACGATTGAGAGTGAAAGAGAGAGAGAGGTTTAGGGTAGGGGATGGTTCGAGGGGTTTACATGGCGGCAGTAGGAGAAAATCGAGTGGGTACATACGTTAAGCTAGATTACGTGTCCGCCGGCCAGATTGCGAACGTTGTATCTGTTGGATTTATTAAGCAGGATCATACATAACATAGTGTTCGATATACGAGAGAGACTACTCTAGTCCTGGAGACGGCTAAATCACAATCGTCCAATGCTTGCATGTCGATCGTATGTGTTATAATCGATAACTCTTAACTACACTATTACGATTTTACTAAATTTTGAATATAAATGTGAAGAAAATATAATCTCATGGTCAGAAGAGACAGTTAGAGGAAATTTAAAAATATTGCATTGTTGACAGTCGTGCATAGATGCAGGTCGTATGCATTTATTTTCTGCATTAGTGTGAGTAGGGTAGATAAAACAGTATGCGTACCATTGGAAAGGAACCGATGCTTTTTTTGTTGAATGGAAAGGGAAATAAAGACGGTCGGCCAATAAGGAGGGGGTTAGTTTTAAAATGAATTTGTTGTTAGTCGGAGTCTTATGTTAGATTCTCTTATGAAAAAAGTTATTATGATTATTAGAACATTATGATATCAAAAGTAAAACGAGATAGAAGTAATTGTTTACAATTATCAGAAGTGGGGATTGTAACTCGACATCGGAAATTATTTATACTATTTAAAGTAAAGTCAAACAAAAAGTGCAGTGTTAATCTGACCTTTTCGATGAACGGTTGTGCGAGCGGTAATCAAATTATTAATCATTCGGTTTTTTAGTGTATTATATTGCATCATTACTATCTGGCTGTTATTCAAGAAGAGAGTTTGGTAAGTAAAGGTTTTTAATATTGTTTTTTTATTTTCAAGTAAGATTTTTATATAAAAAATAGGTCAACGTTTAATGTACAGAAACTTTGGTTTCAGTGCAACACATTCGTTTATTCGATTTAATAATACTAATAATTAATTTTTATGTATATAGATTTATTAATTATAAATAATATTAATATTTTTATACACCTAACTCTTTTTTCTTAGACTGTAGATATTACGTTCCTTAGAAAATCGTGCATAGAAAGAACACATCATTAGATGTGTCAGGGTTGCATCAAGGTTTTGCATTTAATGAATATGAATTCAATCTCACACTTTTTTCAATATATATATTTTATAATTATAAATAATACATATTTATACATACATTCGTTTTCCTATTCGTCTTCTTTTTTGCTTAGAATAATTTTTCTTTGTAAATACTTCAAATACTTGGATATTATCGGATTGTGTGGAAGAAATAAAAACGAATTCAATTTCATTTTAACGATATTCCTATTCGTGTTATTTATTTTATTGTAGGAGAATATTTTCGAGATTTACCGAATAGAGAATAAAAAAAGACAAAGTACATATTAACAATGGAAAAAGTTATATATAAAATCCAGTTTCGAATTTATCCAAATATTTATATTCCAGTTTGTGGTTAACCTTTTTCTATACAATTTGTACGTTTCTTTCCCGATAGAACGGTGAGTTAATTTTTTGTTTTTTACAAGTTTCTTTAGTTTTGAAAATCATACTACGCCCGGGTGCACGATTATGCTCATATAATTCGATCGTTTAAATTACCCGTAGGGATAATCTTTCTCGATTAAACGATTTTCTTCTTAGAGTGAAAATATTCTCGAGAATGTAGTTAGAAATTTTCTACTTGGAAAATAATCAACAGAATATTATCCACCATCTCTACTTTCTCTCTTTTCCTATCTGTCTATCTGTCTGTCTGTTTGCTGCCTACTGGAGGTACAGGACTAGACGTTAATATAACAAGTTGTGATGCGGAAAAACGTTACTTTGAAGAGAGTGAGAGAGAAGAGAAACGAAGAGAAGAGAAAATGAAAAAGAAATAAAATACAAAAATAAAACAAACAAGCCAAGAGAGAAACCAGAAGCAACGGTATAAATTTTTGCGTTATTAGTGGGACGTTGAGGGGTAAAAATAAATGAAATAAAAAATTAAGAAAAAAAAACCTCCGTAACGCCGGATTTTCTTCCTCTTTTTCCATCCTTCGTCTTTCTTCCTCCCTTCTCTCTCTCTCTTTCTCTCTTAGTCTAATACTGCATTAACGTGAACGCACCGAACCGAAAATTCATGGACTCATTAAAAAGCAGCTAAAGGAAAAAGAGTTGAGAAATAAAGAAAAAATAAAAAATGTGAGGAATAAGAAAAGCGTACGGAAAGGAAAATTCTTATACGACTTCGTTTTCTTGGTTTTTTTCCCCCTTCTTCTTCTTCTTCTCTCTCTCCTCTCTCTTATCCAAGAAACGATGCATAATTTATATTCAGGGTTGACTTTCTTCTCTTCTCTTTCTTTCTTTCTTTCTTTCTCAGTTGCTTTCGATGCTTCTGCTGCTGCTGCTGCTGTTGCTGGTGTCACGTTTTTATTTCTTCCTTTTTCTTTGAAACATCATACAAGAAATTAATTCATCATTTCGAATACTCGTAGAATGTTTATCTACAAAACACACGTCTTTCATG
This sequence comes from Mischocyttarus mexicanus, assembly GCA_023678845.1. NCBI lineage: Eukaryota > Metazoa > Arthropoda > Insecta > Hymenoptera > Vespidae > Mischocyttarus > Mischocyttarus mexicanus. Next base: position 659,693 of record JACGTP010000058.1, on the reverse strand, counting down.
TTTTGCAAACAATTTTATCATTAAAATGATACCCCAATAAGTAACACAAAATTTAACCTGGATTTTATTTCTTTTTCTTTGCAATTCATTTCTGAAACTTCTTTAATTCCTGAACCTCCTTTTTAACATCTCATTATCCTTGACTCAGAAAAACTAATTGTCTGTTAGGATTAACATCGTAACCAGACACATTTTATTTGAAAGAAGTTTGTAAAAAACCATCATTCAACTCAACTCTGTTAAAAAAAGATAGAAAAATCTATGATAAATGAGAGAACACTTTCAATACCACAACGAATTGATCCTTTTATCGTTTGGTTTAAATTCTAACACAACATTGTTGTAATTGTGGGGAATATGAAAAAGGATTGAGTTGTCTTGAAAAGTTTTTTAATTATTCTTTATCCCAAAATCTCACACGTAGATGAATTTTTCTTGTATTCGAACTGAGTAATAAAGAAACTGATAAGAAATAGAAGACACAGGGGGAGATTGGAAGTAAACTAAAATAAAGGAGGAACAAAAGAGGAAAGAGAGGGTAAAGAAAACTGTCACGTAGCTTTAATTACGTCACTTATCTGCAGTACTAGACAACGTTTTCCAATAATTACCACGAAACCCTTAGAGCACGCTTTACTGACTAAAAGGAGCAAAGCTAATCGATGTTATCGATAAAACGATCCCGTTCAAGTTTCCATCACATCTCACCCTTCCACCCTTCTCTTCTCTTCCCTTCTCTCTCCTTCGTTTTCCCACCTATTGCATCGAAGGAATAAGGTAATCATTAGGTATGCTACTCTGAATTTCGACGATGATTCTTCTCATTTCGTTAATCTCATTTAGATCAGTTTAAAATGAGTAGTTTTTCTTTTTGCAGTTTTCTTACAGAGAATACAATTTCTTTACTTTTCTTTACACATGTTGAGGTATTTCAATTTAAAGTTGCAATGAGTTTCAAAAACAAAATAAAAGGAATAGTTTTACAGACAACAACAACGATACAAAATATATTTTTACACAAGTACACTTGCAGAGACAAATACAAAAATATTATTTCTACACATTGACGCAAAAATATATTTCTTGTCGCATATATTTTTTGTTTTTGTAGGAAAAGCAATCGAAATATAATCCGATAGATACGTCAATGTTTTTTTAAAAAATAACATTGAAATTTTCAGTAGTTGTTGGTTGATTTTCGTAGTAAAAAACACCCTCGCATATAGGTGATTGTGATAGTGGTGGTGGTTTCGGTGGAAAAACGAGAGACACAATCATTGGATATTCCGATCCAGTCTCGTGTATTCCATTTTCGCGGTGTATCGATAAAACATATTCCTGGTATACGAATTGAAAGAGGTCCGTATAAATAGCTATTATAAAATAGAATACCCAGCATGTATCCGAGCAATGAATATCAATGCAAAAAAGAGAAGAAAAAAAAGATAAAAATGGGGGAGAAAACGTTTGAGGTATGGAATAGAATCGTGTTTCAACGGTGTTAATAGGGTGAGATATTAGAACCAAATAAAATATAGGATACAAAATAATATACAAACTAAAATAGAAATTCATTCAAATGATAATTAAATACAACATGTAAAAATGTTACAGAGGATACATCTCAAAGTGTATAAAAAATACTAATAGGAATGAGGGGAAGATAAAAAATAATTACACGTAATGTAAGAAGAGTAGTTGTGTTGTAACATAGATGAAAAAAAAAAATAAGATTTTCCTCGAATAGCAGTGACGAATTCTTCGAAAGGTTCGAGTTCAATTTTCCAATTTCCCAGACTGTCACTCTCTTTCTCTCCCTCTCTCACCTTTTTCGTGACCGTTCGTACGGAATATTTCCTTCTACGATTCCTCGAAAGAGGTAGTCTTGATTTCTTCAAGAGAGACAACCCCAACTCACGATTCCTTCTTTCTCCTACTATTACTACTACTATTACTACTACTACGACTACTACTATTATTCCGAAGCAGCAGCTGCTACACTCCGAACAGTTATTTAAGATCCCGCGGGCGTTCTTCTTCTTCTTCCTTTCTCATTCTCTACTTTCTCTATCTCTCTCTCTCTGTCTTCTGTTTTAAAAATCACTCCGGGTTGCTTAGTATGCCGAGATGGCTCGTGCTAGTCGACTGTGATATTGCTTTAACGTTACTCTTACCCTATCCTGTTCCTCACTATCCTTATCCACCAACAGCAAGCACTCTTCCTTCTCTTTTCCAACCCCCTCTAACCCCCTTTTTTTCTCATGGAAAGATACTACGTTCCTTCATCCGTAACCCTCCTCCTACTCTTTCTCTCTCACCCTCTCTTACCATCGTTTCTCATCTCGTTCAACCCCTGTATTCCGTAAGATCTAACATACCGACATTCAGGAATTTTCACGGTTCTAGAATTGGAAGATTTCTCCAGTATTATGGGGGTATTTTCCATGAGTTTTTAGACGAAATACAAATTGCTTTAAACGCTAGACTTCTTCTTCTTTCTCTTCTTCTTTTCCTAAATTTCTCCCTCGAGACTCTATTTTATTTAATATCATTTTTCTTATTTTTTGATACAAAGAACTTGTAAGGTTTTAATAAAAAGAAATTTTTAATTACGAGACCGGTGATCAAAAAGCCCTTTTCGATTACGTCTTTTAGAATCTTGAATACTTTGAGAGTCCTTTAACCTCGGATGTGCTCGTATCCTTGCTGTAAATGACTAGAAAAGGATAACAAGTAGATGGTAATGATAGCTTTTTCCTTAACTCCAGTTTTGCACAAACTGTCAGATTAGAAAGATGTTTTTTTCATTTTTGGAATATTTTTTTATTTAAAGAAACTTAGATTCGAATTTTGGTCAAACAAATTAGTAGCAACAGTCAGATATTTATTTTATTATTTTATTCAATGATAGACCGTATTTTCTTTTGATTATTTTTGGTTTTTATTTTGTTTTAAATTGTTTTATTCATACCCTTTTGCATTCAATCTTTAATGGATTCAACAGGATCGCAATCGAAGCGTTTTCTTGTCTAATCAGATATAAATCGTCGTTAAAGTTATCGTGGTTTCTCTCTCTCTGTTTCTGTTTCTGTTTCTATTTCTACTCTCTCTTTTGCCAACTTGCAAGAGGGAAACGTGAGATGGTGAAATAATCCGTTTACCGATAATTAAGATCTAGTGAATTCACTTGGGAATGGGTAGAAGTACCCCATAAGAGTAAAGGAACAGTTGGACACGGTAACGTTTCTATGGAAAATATCTTTCGTGTATATTTTATTAAGAAAAATCTATTCACAGATGCATGTAATAATAATAACAATAATAATAATAATAATTAATATTATTTCTCTGTATGGAATTATTATTCGAGTCTTTTAACAAACTTTTCTGAAATAAGAAACAAAAGATTTCAAACACGATTTTAATTACACTGATTCATATATTTTTATATCCTTGGCAAAAGAATCAAAAAGACTAGTTTTGTGTTTAAAAATAATTAAAAAAAAAATAAAACACGGGAAGTAGAGTTAAAAAAAAAATAGAATTTGTTTGTATGTTCGTTGGTGTCTGTCAAATATTATCTTCACCCATCTGACAAGTATTTTTTTTTCTGTGTTTCGTTTGTTTATTTAAAATACACACATACACACACACAAGATTAACTTCTCCCCTTTTACATCCCCCGTGACGGAATGGTACCGTTTTGAAAATCATTTTTCCATCCTCTCTTTCGTACGTAATCAATTTTTACGTAGATAAAAAAAATAAATCTACAAAAGATAATAACGTAGGAACGGGCACCAAGGTGGGAGAGAAAAAAAGGAGAAGAAAAAACGAGGTAAAAAGAAATAAATAATCTTTGCGCGAACGGGTATGGGTTGAGGTGGAGAAGGGTTGGGGGTGGAAAAAGTATTTCACGATTCATCCGCATCGACCGAGATGTCCACCGGGATGGAAAATCATCGATTCTTGCGTTTGAAAACGTTGCTTCTTCCTCTCCACCCTTCGCATCGATCGTTTCTCTTTTTTTTCCCCCAGAGAAAAGGAGCGTTTCTTTTTTTTCCTCCCCAAAGAATACGCGTTACTTTGTATCGGGGTAAAAGGGAAGGGAAAAATCTGAAGAAGAAAAAGAAAGTAGTATAAATATATGAGTTAATGACCATCGCGTAATCTCCTTTCTTCTTTACCTTTTTTTTTAAATTTATTATTTTTTTTTTATACAGAGAAATATTGGATCATGTATACATGTGGGTGTTTGTGTATGCAAGATTTTGTTCTTGTGAAAAAAATAGTTCAATGAATTACAGTGTAGAATGAATTTATTTTTTGAATAATTCTTGGTTGAATAAATACACTCATCTGTGTGTTATGTGTGTTGCATAAAAATAGGAAAAAAATAAGTGTGTTAATTAAATAATAATATGTGCAAGTGTGTTTAGGTGTTGTGTTATAAAAGTAAGAAAATATAATAACTGAATAATGATGTGTTTAAATGTGTTTAAATTTGTTTAACTGTGTTTAAATGTGTTTACGTGTTGCATAGAAATGAAGAAAATAAATATATTAATTTAATTATGTGATGTATGTGTAATTATCATAAAGTGGGGATATTTTTTAAATATTGTTTAAAGGTTACCAATTACTATTACTCTTACTACTACTTTTTAAATGATCTCGCAAATCTAAGCAATGCAAAATTGCAAGAATCCTACATTTGCATTATACCGAACTAAGTATGACTTTATCTACCCTTCCTCCTTTCCACTGTAAAATAACCAGTTATAAGAGAGATAATTGCAGTTTACAGACAATTAAGACTATCAAAAAGTACTCTTTTGCAAACATTTCATTCTTCAGTGATATAACTCATTCGCTTGCATGCCGAAACTCGAACAAATTTCTTTGTTTTTCTTCATTCGTTGCATAACCAAACCTCTTCTTTTACTTTAAATATTATAATATATAAATTTGAATAATAAAAACATACAAATTAATGAGGTATTTGTAATATACACGTGGTCAGATAATTATTTGATATTTTTTTTATAAAACAAATAGTACTTGTAACTGGATAGTAGTTTAAAATAAAAAAAGGAGGAAAGGTAGGAGAGGAAAAATACATTACAAGCATCGGAAGAAAGTAATTTCGTTGGTCGAAAAGTGTGATAACTATTTTCCACAAAAAGAAGAAGAAAATAAAAGTAAAGTTTCAGCAGGGTTGTATCAGGGTAATGAGATTCACGAAACATCGCGTGTCGTATTTAACTTTTCTAAAAAAAGAAGTTTCTTTATAAATAGATCCCCTGTCAAAAGTTTCTCTAGCTCTCTGTATAGACAAGCTTACGAGATACGTTACAATTTCTCCTCCTTTTTCTTTCAGAGAGAAAGAGAAATTATTTATTAATGAATTATTTTTTCTTTTTATTATATATTTTTGTCATCTTTTTTAATATCATCACCTGTTGTAATTTGCAATAATTCATCAATCACAGTAATATTAATCAACCCTGTTTGTTAGGGTAGCTCAACAATTTCAGTGAAATGCAGTAACTGCATTTGTATCTCAACTTACCGTTTCTCCAATAATCAGTAATGTTACAAAGATTGTTTCTGGTAATTTTGAGTGAGAATACAAATGGATTTTGATGTATTAGGTATCATGTAAAAAGAAAACCTTGTATTTATATAATATATATGTGAAAAATAACTAGGGATTCGGAGAAATCAATACTTTCGACGAGCAAAATGTCGCGTGGGACACATCTAACGGCTCGTTGAACTCTACACGCCGATTCCGCAATAGGGATCCTATTCGACGTCGTTTTCGTTGTAAGAGGAGATCGAGTTTCTAGCGTAATCGGAATGACACCGACCGTAGTAGTTTCATGTTGCAGCAAAAGCCTCTTCTCAAACCGAACCGAATCGTTACGACCGCGAACATGATATTTGATTCAACTTAAAAAGAAAAAAGACCAAAATCTTCTATTCACAAATTATTATCCTCTTCTATTTACTTGTCAAGATAATTTTTATGGGTACGTAATGTCATAGTGGTCAACAGTAATCGATATATCGTAAAATTGTCATGACTGTGATGATATTTTAAAGATACATGAATATCTTCGAGTTGAATAATATTAAGATTGATATATTGTCTTGGTAAAGCTTTTATCAATTGTTCAGATATCATCAATCCTCTTCTATTTTCAATGGACCACATTGAAAAATCTTCTGGTACTATGATTTATTATATTACAGCATTATCACACTTTGTGTGGTGATTTTAAATTCGTCTTCTCTTAAACAGATTGTTTCTTTCAATATATAAATATTCTTTATTATTTTTTATATATTTTTTATAGATAACCAATATATTTTCTATTATTTCATTAACCTATTTAAATGAATGAATTAAATATGTTGAATATTATTTAATATCGAAGATATACGTGCAATAATTATGTTAGAAATGTATTTACGTGTTTAGAAAGTTATAACTTTGTAGCATACTTATTGTATATTGCATATGTATATACATAATGTTATGTATAATGCATTTGTATAATGCAATTGTATATATTGTACATTTCTACGTGCTCGTAGCTAGAAGGAAATTACCACATTGGTATATACTTACATTTCATCTCCTAAGTAAAACTTCGATATACTACACGTGATCACGTACCGAATTATTATATGTCCGTACTCCTTGTTCGAATAAAGGAACATAAAAAAAATAAAATAGGAAATAAAAGAATAGATAAAAGGTATAGAGAAGAAGGAATATTCCTATAGACCCCGTAACCACAAGGCTTTTATAATTTATTCCATAGAAGGTCGTCGAGTGTCATCTTCAAACACGTTTTCAAAAGAAAGAATACCTATCCCCAGTTAATTACCATTCCGTGTTAATTGTAAATGAAAGAGAGAAAAAAAAGGAGGAGAATAAAAAGGAAAAGAAACACAATGAAAGAAAGAAAAAAGAAGAGGAAGGAAAAGGGGGTAGGTAGGTGGTGACAGGGGTTGGGAAGGAACGGTTAGAGCGTTATCACGTAACGGGTGAAATTTTCTACGACGTTTCTCAATTTATCGGATAAGTGACCGTTTCCGGTACGGAAGAGAGAGAGAAAAAGAGAGACCCAGTAGGACAGAAAAGACGAATCGATTAATCTGCTTCCCATTCTCAGTGGTATGGGTTTGAAAAAGACTCTTCTCTTCCACCCTCTCCCTCCCTTAACACGGACATTTTCCCTTCGTTCGGGAAAATTTCTCGCTAATGGTTCTTTCACCGGCTGGGTATAGGAAGGGTGGAGGGTATCCACTCACGGTGGTGATTCGATTTTACGCACTATTTACATCGAAATAAAAGGAAAACCTAAACGAGGGATAGAAAGAGAATCGTTTTATAATTTTGTCTTATTCTTTTTCTTTTCTTTTTATTTTTTTCTCAAGAATTTTGAAGAGAATAGGAATATGGAATTGGATTTAGTGGGTCGTGTCTTTCTTTGAATGAGGATTTAAATTCTAAATCTTATCGGTGTATACATTATTTCTATTATTTTCTATTATTTTACGTACTTCTCACATTGTGGCATAAACAGGACAACGATCTGTAATCCCACTTGCATACAAGAATATATTAGTGTTGTTAATCTACCACATATGTGTCTTTGTGTTTATGTGTTGTCGCTGATACAAGGAGTTTTAAAGTAGATGCAGTACATGCGCGCGCATTTAAAAGAGAAGAAACTAGAAAAGAGTCAGGTGAAAATATAATTGCTCGGGGCTCGTTACGAAAATTAGAGCAACCGCCGTTAATTTATTTCGACGAATTGGTCGAGCTACGATGGGTTGAGAGGGGGTAGAAATAGGGGTTGGGAACTCTGTTCCTCGAGGTACCCAGCTATGCGAAATGAGGCTCAATTTGGATAACGAATTTCCTCAGGCACTCCTATATTGAACCAACCAACCAACCAACCAACCTACTGAACTATACCGACTAAACTATACCAAGTACTATACCGCGAGACGCGAAACTATACGAAATCGAGAAAATCCGTACGTTTAAGCACGCAGAGAAACTCACTTCCAATAAATTAGACGGTTTCCTCTTTAGGAACAATGCACCAACCATTCACGTTACCCATTCTCTATCATTTCTCCATCCATCCATCTATCTACCCATCCATCCATCCATCCATCGTAGAAGAGAAATTGGAAAATTAACCAACACGCAAATACGATACCACCATCATCACCATCAGCCTCTTTGTGTTCTACGTATTTATTTTTTTATTACAATAATTTTTTTATATGAGTATATTTTATTACTCTAATTAAATCAAAGCAACGAAATATTCAAACTTTAACAATTGAAGTAATTTAAATGCTCAGTGGAAAAACTGTGACAAGTCATATATGATCAACATGACAGTCAAAGTGTTCAATTTATTTAACAAAGTATCATTTTACAATTTATAATAATAAACAATTCGAATCGTTAATGCATTCATTGATATTCAAACAATATTAAATAATCATTAATATCTGAATGAAATGAAATGAAATGAAATGGAAATAGTCTTATTGAAAACAATGGCATGGCATGACATAAAAGAAGAAGCAGAAGAAGAAGAATTAAAAGAAGAAAAAAATAAAAAACACCATAGATTTGAGTTGAAGAAAGAGTTTGAAAGGGTATCGATAAAAGAATCATCAATTCAGTGTAGGCACGTTGCTAGTAGACTAGAATGATATGCAGGTCAATCTGCACGCTCGAGTAATTTTCCGGGCCGATTATACTGCACCTTCCTATTCCCCCTTTTCTCCAACCCCAACCCCGAACCTCAACCCTCATCCCTCAACCCCCAACTTCCAACTCCCAAACCCCTATCACCCTAACGCTTTCTATACAGGAACGAGAATATTCTAGAGTGAGTATATTTCCTCGAAGATTCGGAGAATGTAACCCCTGCTTTAATTACTTACCCCGTTTATATATATATTGTACACATATATATATATTTACATAACGTGATAGAGAATGGTGTTAGGAGTAATCGAATTAACGATTACTATCAATATTAATCGTTTTATTTCATCTCCTCCAGTGATTAATAATTATGATAATCATTCAAATAGTATTATAGTTGTAGTAGTAGTAGTAATGTAGTAGTTTCTACTGAGAGGGTTGATGTATTATTTAAATATATAATATTGACGTGATGTATGAATGTATTTGCTACACATTTCTACACAAGTTCACACATATACATACATGTATAAGCAACTGATTAACATTAACAACACTATTTAATCAATGAACGTATTGTTTCGTCGATAGTTAAACGGTTCGATTTATCGGAAAAATTTGCATCACTCGTTGTGGGGTGTTGTGGAGTGTTATGGGGTAACGGAGAGTGGTAAACAAATTTGTTTAGGTCACTGGTATATTTTTTTTCTAATTATTTTTATTCATTTACATTCTTTCTGTTTTCTTTCTTTTAATCAAACGTTTTAATTTACGATAAGAAAAATAAACTTAATTGGACGTAGATTTATGGGTTGTAAAGTATCGTGGAAATGAAGAAAATTACAAGAATCTTATAGGGAATAAATTAAACCATAATAATTGGATACGAAGTAGAATTTGTAATAGTTTTTTTTTTACTTTTTTTGACTCTTGTTTTTCTTTTCTTCGTCTATTTTCTTTCTTTTTTCAAACCTTCTCTTCATTATTCGCCAGTTGGCTCGAAGGCTTTTGTGTTGACGCGGACGGAAAAATGGCCTACTTACCCGCAAACGCGTTCATTATTGCTTATATATATGTGTGTGTGTCTGTGTGTGTGTATGGAATCATAGAACGTAATTTAATCGATATCACTTTGTCGGCGTTACTCTTATCGTTAGATTTTAACACATGTAGGAAATCTATTTTTGCGGTAATTAAATCTAATTAAATTCGAATCATGTAACTAAATAATTTAACAAATATTTATGTTTCTTTAGATTGTCATAATGCACGTTCTGGTTACTATAATTATTTAATTATATTACTATTTTTTGTGTGACATATTAAAACACAAAAATCATTCTAACTTTTCATTTAAGTTCCCAATATTACAAATATTATTAAACATTTATTTAAAAAAGTCTATGTATTCAAGAGTTTATATTTTAACGAGGAATAGTATATTAAACAAAAAAATGTTTTCTTTTTAATACTAACAGATTTCTCTTTCGTTTGAGAGATTGATCGAGAAAAGCCGGTTTTTCTTCGTGACATCGTATAACTTATAGTTGGATAACGTGGAACTTAAGGAAAGGTTTTGAGAATCTCGTTGCGAAGGTTCACACCTGTGCTCTACCTACTACTACTACTTCTTTAGAAAGTAACTTTCAAAGAAAGCAGCAAAATTACGATTACGAGAAGCGTATCCCACTGTACAGGAACTATCTAAGGTATTTTTATCTCGTTAAGTGTATCTTTTAGACTGAAAGCCAAATATTTTTTGAGAACTACCAAAAAGATTAAAGTTTTCTCGATACAAAATAAAAATAAAAATACAGGTCATTGTTCTTAATAAAAATGAATAAATCATTATTCATTCCGATGAAGTGAAAAATAAATTCGTTGTGTCAATCAAAGTATTAACAAAGTGTTAAAAAGTATTTTAAGTGCATAGACGAGTCATTTCGACTGAAATTAATTCATGAATAAATAATTAATAAAATAATTACATTACTTTCAAATACGTTACTTACAAATACGAAAAGAAGAGACAACGAAGATTGAAAAATAAAATCGAATAATCACAATTTAACCTCGATCCTCAGAGAAAAAAAGAGAGATAGTTTATCCTAGATTTTCTTTCCTTTTCTATCTAAAAACCTTAAAGCGAGAAACATTCTCGGTTCGGTTTGGGGATTGCGTTGGTTGCCTTTCCTGGGCTGACTAAGTTGCCGACATGGATGGTCCACGGATAAATTGCCAAAGTTCTCCTATAATATTTCACGAGGTAGCGCCCAGCAAAGCTTTCCTGTGTAAGAAAGAGACAGACTGAAGTTTAAAGAAGGAAAGAGATAAACAGAAAGATAGAAAGAAAGAGAGAGAGAGAGAGACAGAGATAGAATAACCGGGATGCACTCGGTTGGACTCATTTCGCAATTGCATTGTTTCCTTCATGCATATATATATAGAAAGAGAGATGCAAACTTTTATCCACGACATCGTTAAAATCGTTAAATGAACCTGGAGGAATGGTTTTTGGTATAGCACGTTAAAGGGTGGCTCGTTAAAAACGACTGTGAAACGAGTTATCGATAATTCTACTTATCCGTTTGAGCTTGTTTTTTTTTATCCCCCATCCACCTCTCATCTTTAAAAAATAAAAAGAAGAATGTTGTTGAACGAGTAGCATCAATGTTCAACGATTATATGAAACGTTACCGATTAAATTGTCCCATGAGATTATTTTATTACCCAACTATTATCCGATTGACAAGTTACTCAAACGTTTGAATAGTTTCTACCAGATCTAAAATGTGAAATCAAAATGTTACAATTTTTAAAACTATTTTTTATGTAACAGTGAGGTTTGTTAGAATTATTTTATGATTTGGTAAAATCCATTTTTATTTTCTTCAGTTGCAAGTGCATTTTGAAACTATGCAAGTTGTAGATTGCAAGTTACAACTATCGTATTTTGGATTTTAGATTGATATAAATTATTTGCTAATGATGAAGGTTTTTTTTTAACACGGTATACTCGTTACAGGAATAAAGAGAGTTCGTGTACCCATTAAAAATAAAATACTATGCATAGAGTTATTATTAGAGGTAGGGAAAAAAAATGGAAAGAAATAAAACAACATAGAAAGTAAATAAAGCAAACTGTATATAAATGTAACGTAATATTCTTATACCACAAAGGAAAGATAGTTTTAAAAATCGATTATCTTGCAGCTATACTCGTCAAAGTTATAAAAAAAAAATGGATAGATAGTTGGATAAAAAAATTTGGTAAAAACAGAAATTTAAATAAGGAATTATTAATAAATGGTAGAGTTAAAAGTGCATAGAAGGTAGTAGGAATAAAATATTACATACATGTGAATAAATAAATAAATAAATAAAATATTTGGTTGGTTTAAAACAATTGTCAGATTTTTTCTATTAATCTAATTTTTAGTATAATCGAAAAATACAATCTTATGTTAGTTAGGATGCAATAGAATGCACTAGACAATGCACAACAGATTGCAGCAACGCGTGAGAAATGCATCTCAATTTCTATGTGAAATTCTCCATAAATGCTATTTCGAGAACGCGTAAGCAAATGAAGGACCGATAGCAATGGCATGTGCACTCCAAATGTTCAAATTGACATTTTATTGTCACGCTAAAGATCCAAGGTTTTGAAAATATGAATGAATTAGGTTGTAATAAGAAAGAAATTAATTGTATATTTATTTCAAGCTTAAAATGATGAAGGATTAATTTTCATTGCAACAAATACATCAGAAAATACGTATTTAATTTATTTTCATTTTATTCGTAAACCTTTGGGATATATTAAATTTTAATTAAGTATTAAAATAATGTACCGTATATATTTAAAAGTATGAAAGTTACCAAGCTGGTATCGCCTTTATTAAATAATGATGACCCCCCCATAAAGAAATAATTTGGACGTTTTAACAATTTCAGTTCGCGAACGAAACAGTTTTACCACGTTAACGTGAACGTCAAGGTAGGAAATATGTCATTTACCGGTAACGATCGTTTCGTTCCCTAGAAAAGGATACTTTAGAGGAAAACCTTGTCGCATAAGCTTCTTACGAAAGTTTCAGGACGGTGGATTAAAGGTAACGATCGAGGATATGGGGGAAAGGGTAGAGGAAATGGGGAGGGAAAAGACCAGGGAATAGGAAACACGAGGGAAAAACTGAAAGAAGAAGAAGAAGAAGAAGAAGGAGAAGAAATGGGGCTCAGTTTTCGGATCCCAATGCGACTACGAAGATGATGACGACGAAAACGAGGATGAACTTTATTATAATATTAAGCTACCAAGGATAAAAATGTTAGTAAAAAAAAAAGATAAAAAATAGATTGAAGATTCTTTAAAGAAAAATTTGTTTGTTCGTGATTTGTTTAAGTTGTTTTTATTGGTTTACATATCTTGCATTTATTAATCAATTCTAAACTAACAAGGAAAGATAATCATGGTAGTATTAGTTTTATATTCGTTAGGAACAACGATAGGAATTTTTATTCAAAGTTATATATTTAAAAATAAAAAGGAAGAAAGAAAGAAATTGTGGTTAAATAAAAGTCGTTAAAAGGATTCATGTTCAACGATTTGGTAACATAAGAGAAGACGAACGATGCGTATGAAATTCCAATTCCCACTAACGAGAATTCCTAAGCGAGAAGTTTAACGATTATCGGAACCGGACGTGTAACGCTTGTGACAGAAACTGTCTCGACTCTTTTATCTAAAACGCATCCACCCTTATTTGAAAAACGGGGCTAACTTTTGAAGGAATTTTAATAAATATCTATATGAACCCCCGATAACAAAAGGTGGAGTGGTAGTTGGATGATTGGAAGACTATTTCAACTTAACTTTTGTCACATTTCTTAAATTAATTCCAAGTTCGTTTAATTTGTACCCACCCTTTTATGTTTTATTATCGAAGAAAAATTTATTACATTTAATTTATTAATTTTATAATAATTTTCTTTCTTTCATCCAACACACAACACACTCCCACGTACTGAATAATTTATTTGATGATAAATTGTATTAACCAAAAGAGTTTCTATTTAAATAATAATATTATTTATTGAAATCTATTCTAATATTAATTTTGATTAAAGATTAAAATCCATTAACCACGTATTTTTTATTGAAACTAATCGAATATACGAATTCGAAGAGGTTGTACCATGTTTTACCAGGGTTTTTTTTTTCCTCTCATTTTTTTTTTTGTTCTTCTTTCACCTAACGCATTAGTGCTACTTTCGTTAATTACGGTGCACGGATACGGAAGTGGCTCTTTATTTAACGCCCTTTTATTTCTCTTCTTTTTTTTTTAATTTTATTTTACGAGACTATTATGGATAACACGTTTTTCCTCGAAGCATTTTGAAAAAATTCCTCCCACCTTTTTTTTTACTCTTCTTTTCTCCCAAAAACCTTTACCGAACTTGCTGACACATATATGTTTTTATTTGAGAACATTTTTACAACGTATGAGCCATATTTTTGTCCATGCTCGTCATTTTACAAGCACGAAATATCAATGAAAGAAATTTTATTAGATTTCGACACTAGCCAATCGAGAATAATTCGTGTAAAATGTTTTACGTCAAAACGCGTATTCGTTTCAAACCTTTTACGAATAAAAATACAAATTGGATGTTATAAAATGAAAAAGAAAAATAACAATAACAATAACAATAATATACAAAATTGACAAGTTTTATTTGGCAAAGGAAAAGGTGGAGGGTTGTGTTTGAAACATAATTTGTGGTCCAATTCGTTGTAACCTTTGCAAATAAAAATAAAAACTTGTTAAAATGAGAAAAAATAATAATAAAATAATAAAATAGATTGTGTTTTATGGTAACCCATTGGATTTTATGGGAAACACAAGGCCAATGTTATTTTTTTCTATTCACGAAAATAAAGTCTTGCAGAACACTCAAGGGAGTTGTTTTTAAAACATAATTTGTGGTCCAAGTCTGTACGAAACCGAACCGAATTGTTTTTCGTGAAAGAACCTCCTCACCCTTCGAGCCCTGTAAAAATTTTCTATGCTTTTGCCAGGGTGGGAAGTTTTTTTTTCTCCCCTCTCTTTCTTTACTTCTTCCTTTTTTTTTCTTTCTTTCTTTCATTCTTTCTTTACCCGAAAGGAGCACAATACAAAAGAGACCACCACCACCACCACCACCACCACTACCACCACTCTAAGAACTTTCTCAGCTCTTCTCGTAGGGTAGGGTACTCTGCTTTGGACATTTTTCGAACTTGCTAAAACGTAATTTATAATGTCGCGCTAATGGAAGGAAACTTTCAACGTGGCATAAACAAGAACCACGTTTCTATAATACACCCCTTGTGTACCCCCTAAGGTACTACTACAGTAGACATTTTTTTTTTTATTTCTTTACTATCTTTCTCGATCGAGAACATTTCATTTATAATCGAATTCCAAAAGAAAAGATTGCTTTGAATTTTTTTTTTCGTTTCTTTCACTTTTTCCTTACTTCCATTTGCATTACTTGCATTGGTAGTTTGGGAAAAGAAAAGAAAAGAATATTAAAAAGGTGAGAAAAATATTATTTCAAATATATATTATTATTATATTATTATTATTTTATTATTTAATATGAAATATGATTTTTATGGATCTCAAAAACAAGTATGGAAAATAATTGAAAAGTCAACGTTAAAACATGAATGAGTTTACACAAATAAATGATATCACAGAAGAACTATACGAAGATGGAATAGAACAGCAAATAGATGAATAAACCAATAGATGAATGACTATAATAAAAAACATCAACACCAAATAAAACAAACAATGATAGAACCAAAAAATAGAACAATCTATCGTTGTGAAAGGTAAAGTACAAGTTGACTTATCGATCCTTTCGATATTTAATTTAATAATGAAATAATTCCTGAAACAAAACAACAAGGTTACAGAATGGGAAACCATAAAATCACCATAATTTACAGACGATGTATGGGATCTGATACAACCCTGACGTTCTTTACAACAGAAAATTGGAAGACCACTAAGAAGATTGAAAGACAATATTCGATCAACAACAACAGAAACTAAAAGGTTTTAATTTAACAGGAAAAATTCTTTGTAAGAAGAAGAAGTAACTCATTGTGTAAAACATTTATTACACTAATTGGTTTATAACACTTTAGTTAAAATATCGTAACTTGCTAGCTAGTTACTATTCTGGAATATATTACAAGTGTTCTAAGGAGAAAAAATTTGCATAGGATTTCGATTACTTCCTTTTAGAAACTGAACCCACCTCCCAGTTCAACCCCCTTGGGAGAAATTTGTCAATTAGTCTATCGGTTATCGGGTTATCGACAGTTTTCGGATATCGGCAATACGGTATTAAATTTTCTCTAGGTGTGTGTCTCTGTTTTTTGACTAATTACTAAAGTTTACAACGTTACATTCTGTTCTACCATATCTTCCCATATATTTTTTTACTAATTAAATACAACAACAACAAAAATAAATAAACACACTCCAGAATAAAAATGAAATGTGTAGGAGAAACGATATTAAAGAACAATTTTTAAACGATCCTTTTTATATAAATAATAATAATTAATATTAAATAAATACTGGGGTTATATACTTTCGTTTAATAAATCATTAATAATCGTAATGCTCGTTGTAAAAAAGTAACATCGATTTCTTTCTCTCTTTCTCTGGTTGTATATAAAATAATTTACAATAACTCTCGAATATTATTCTTATTACCAAAGTAGGATACTTATTTTTCTTTTTTTTTTTTGTTTCTTTTAATACAAATATTGGAATAGAAAATTACTGCTACGTCGAGCAGTTTTTATCGAAGTTGGATAGGAGTAAAACCGGCTACTTCCAGTCGGATATCTCGTATAAGTAGCTTTTCCAAATCTCGCATAGTCAGGCATTTTATATCCACCAAAGAGAGAGAGAAAAAGAGAGAGAGAGAGAGAGAGAGAGAGAGAGTACATATTGAATAGCTTTGGACGGTCAAGTGCTGTATATTTATTTTATGTAAATCCTAATATCTGTTCGTTAACATTATTCTGATTATTTCTTTATTTATTTTTGTCTTTCCTACAACATCAAAATAAAAATAAATATGCAATAAGTAATGTATCGTATATTTTTCATATTGGTCTTTTAAAATATGTTTTAGATTTTATTTTCAACAATTGAGTAGATCTCAGCAATAAATTATTATTTAATTAACGTAACCCAAAATATATTATTAATTATTATTTTATATTTAAACAGAGACTTTCTTAAGTATTGAAAATTTAAATAGAATTTTTCTAACTATTCTTTTCGAGTAATTATAAATAAATGAAGTATAAATCTTATCCAATACCATGAATTACATGATATTGTAGTAAAAGAAATAGAATAATCTTGAATTCTTTTCAAGTATCTCGTAGGAGGAGTATCATTACGAAGCTAACGATAAGAAATCGTTCTTCCTTGGTAGGAAAAAACCAGGATTTTCCTTTTTCCGTAGAAATCACTACCATCGTAAAGGCAATCTATTTTCAGTGCACCGATATATATCTAACGAGCGTCGTAAACCGAAAAAAAAAAAAGGGAAAACCTTAAAAGAAGGTTACTCGATTCAGATCGGAAAATTCCCTAAGCGCACATTCCATTTACACATCGTAAATTTAGCGAAAGAGCTGCTGCTGCTGTGCAACGTACTAGCAAGATATGTGATTTTTGTGTGTTCGTTGTGTTGTGTATATGTATAATACGTGTGACACATAAGACCATTAGTTTTTTTTAGATTTTTTATTCTATTTCACGTAATACCAAAATTTTACTTTAATATTTTATTCGGTTTATTTGATTTTAGTTACAAACTAAAATGAATAAGAAATCTTGATCTTATTATTGAAACGATTTGACAGTTAGTATTTTATATTTAATCATTTACAGGATGGAATTTCACATATCTTTGTTTATTCGATACTTGAATATTTTATTTATAAAAAATACTGTGTATTCATATGTGACACACAGTATAATATTTTTCTTTCCCCATAAGAAGAATTTTTCTATAACATTTCATTCATACTTGATTCTAGTTTATAATATTTGTTATCGAATAATCTTTAAAAAGTATATCGTAAATATTTATTATATCTCTTTCTCCTCTAACAGAATAAAATAAAATAAGATGAAATATAATAAAAAAGGGAAAAAATATGTATGAGGTATACGGTGGTGAGTTTTACAAATGGAAAAGAGAAAGAAAAGTTACATAGAAATACTATCAGTATTGCTGAAGCATCCCCATGTCGACGTACGAAATGTAGTCAGAAAAAAAAAAGAAAAAAAGAAGAAGAAGACAGAGATTGTAGGAGTGAGATGTGAGATTAAATGCACACTGTGAACATAGAAAACGTAGGGGAATCAATATCCACCAACAGAATTCAACTTTGGTAAAAGGAAAAAGAGAGAGAAAAAAAAATATAGTCAGGGGTTTCTTTTTTTTACGATTTTCGATTTGGTCGAATGATGATATTTCCATCTTTTCAAGCCACTCAAAGATTTCTTTAACATTTTTGCAACAACAAAAAGATATTTCTCGTATTTTGCAATAATCCTTTCTTTCCTTTATTACATTCAACGTGTTTCTTTTTTATTTCACTTTTTTTTTAAACCAAGAACGACATGAAAGAATAAACCCACCATGGACGAATAAAAACCACGTTACATTTCTCCAATGTTCTGTTAAATGTAACATTTTTTTTTTACAATTCTTTTTACGAAATAAGAACACAAGCGTGTAAAGTATAATTATTTCATTTTTCTTCTGTTACCCTACGATTATTAAAAACTAGTTTAATTTTTCATTCATGTCGAAACTGAAACGAAACAAGGTGGGAAAGAAAAAGTGATAAATGTAACTGGAAAGTTGATACAAAAAGAATAAAAATAAAAAAACAACGTTACTTTCAAGGCTATTACGAAATATCTATGACAAAGTCGAATAATCCAATAAAATTTTAGAAAATTGAAAATAGAAAATCCTTAACCGATTGATTGGTAACACACACACACACACACACAAATGCAACAGGATTTTTATATACACCATGGATGATGAAATTCCAAAAAGAAAAGAAATAAACTATCACGATTGGTATTTCAATATTTTTAACGTAGTCGAATTTACAACAAACGACGAGGTCATTCGTCTTTTAATCACCCAATGAATCGTCATACGTCGAGTAAAAACCATCCAACTGGTAGGGGGAAGGACGGGAGGGGTAGGGTGAAAGGGGGAAGGGGGTTTATAGTTGTTATACGGATCGAAGCTTGTCCGATCATCCAATAAGCGGGCGTTATTTTCGTGACCACGTAACACCCGAAACGACACGTTCTCGTAGTCGAATGAACAAAAAAAAAAAAGAATTAAAAAATATTTGATAAAGAAAATACAGAAAAAAGTTATACGATCGATCACGATTCGTATTTTCCTATAGCTGACACGATTTGGCTTTCGATCACCAGTCATATATGTCAATCATGTTACATAAATACAGGTGTGATAGGAGATGAGATATGTTATCATAGTTTTGGATAAAAATTTTCACAATATTCCTTCCTTCGTTTCTTTTTCTATATTTTTCCTTCATCTCTACGTGTTCTAGACAACAATTTTATTATATTTTTATATAAAATATTATTATTAGAATACGTAAATTATTTATTTGATTATATTGTATTTAAATATTGGATTAGTTGAGAAGAAAAAGATTTAATTTTGGGCTACAACTCAATAGGAAAAATTTAACAAAAAGTATTTTCTTTTTCCATCAACTCAATATTATATTTAATATCGTGTAATATTTATCAGATCAACATTATTCACATATTTTTATTCGCATTAAAAAACATTTCCCCTTTCTGTTTATTTCTTTTTAAGTAACACGTTCCTACCAATCAAAATTGTAATCCCAGAACATTAATTTCTCTATAGGAGAAATAATAATGAGAGAAAGAGGAAGAGAAAGAGAGAGGAGAGAGAAAAGTTTCTCGTTTAAATGTAAATATGGTATCCAGAAAATGAATTTGGCGTAGGCAATGGGTTGCATGAACGAAAAGGAGGAGAAGAGTAGGGGGAGTGGGATGGAACTAAATGTGCATGCATGAGTGCATGAACCCACGCACGCACGTGCGTCCTAGATCGTGTGTACATGCGTGTTCGTTTTATCGGATGTCTAATCGATAACGGTGGTGTTCTATACTGGCTTCCTGTCCCTCTGTATCTTATGTTAGTTTACCTTACACGGTGCATTCATCTTCAAACATGTATATATATATTGCAGTACATGTTTGAGAGTGTGTGTGAGAGAGAGAGAGAGAGATCAAAGCTTCTCCCCTAAGCTATAACATCCTATTAATACATTTATGCCCATAATTATGAAAATGGTTTAAGTTTCTAATTTCTTGTTTCGAGATATTTCACTAATTGCAATTTGATTTAGTTATTGAATTTCCATAGAATGTTTAAATTCATTTTTAATTGTTCAAGGTGTGGTTTATTTTTGACAATATCTTCAAGATTACATTGAATTAATTTCATTTAGAAATAATGTGATGTGAAATAATGCAAATTGATTTTTTACATTTTGACTTGTACCACTTTCGTAATTATAGACTCATGTGTAAGTTATTATATTTATATTTTACTATAGTTCTATAAAATAATGATGATAGTAGTAGTAGGTAGAACATGAGAAGGGTTCAATCAGATCCTTGAAAACACCGATTCTTTTTAAACTCTAACACAGTTGTTCATAACGACCGTACTTTGTGGAAACAATAAAACCGTTTAGAAGTAAACAAAAATGAGGGAAAAGAAGAAGAAGAAGAAAGTTTCACGTGTGTTCTTATTATACCAGTTAGTTTAATGTTAAATTTGAACAATAAATTGTTCAAAGTTTCATTTACAAAAAAAAATAGAAAAAGAAATTGTAGGAAGAATATACATGGAAGGGTATTGGAGTTGAAAAGTTCTGCAGTCATCTGTAAGCTATAAGACGTCAAATAAAAATCTTATTATTATTATTATTGAAACGACAACATTAGTTTATTTAATTTAATATTTTTTTTCTACAAACAATTGTACAATAAATAAATTCTGAATTAATTTATGTGTCACAAGTTTTACGAAGCTTGTGTTTCAAATTGAATACCTCGTAGAACAAAATATTCTGGTTTAGTGGATATTACAAAAATTATAAAGGTGTGTATAAATTAAATGGACAATTTAAAAATACATTTACATAGGGGTGAAAGAGAAGAGGAAAGAGTATTACAAGTCTTTCAAAGCTGATGTTTCAAATTGTTTGGATTAACACCTTCAAACGTAGTCGATTTGTTCGTTCGTTCGTTCCATAGAGAACAACGTGTTACGTTTAGTTTAATCAGTAAACGCATTGTAATTACGTTCGGGTAATTGCCACTAGGAAAAACGATGTAACAACATCGTAAACGAAGCATCGTGCTGATAGGGTTACGTTTGTCAAGCGGTAGACGTGGTTTCACCATCAACGCCGACGTGTCAGAGGAAAAGGAAGGGCCTGGCTAAAGGGTTGGTCAGTTTGGTCTACCTTCGTGGTAATACGTACGATATATACGATTGTTACGAGTTTTCTGTGTTTTGGCCACATTTTATCGTCCCTCCCTTTCCCACCAATCTCCCTTCTTCACCCTTCTTCTCCCTTCTTTGCCATTACCAATCCCCCTAGATTCAAATAATGCACGCGGTAATTTGCTCTACGTGGTTGCCTTTTAGTTATCGCGATGGACAGGTTGATCGATTTCTTCCAAACCCTTATCGTCCCTGTCACCGATTCGTTCGTTCGTTCGTTCGTTCGTTCGTTCGTTCGTTCAATCGTTTGCATAATGGAACCTATATAATGTGTTGATATACACATACATACATACACAACGTTCATAACGTGACGTTGGACAATTTTTACATTTTTTCACTGTGTTTTTTTCCTCCCACACATACACGTTCACGTAAATTGAGAGAAACAAGTAAAGGAGGAATAATGTCATTGGAATATCGATTGATTGTCATTTTTGTAAACTGCATGGAAGGGTATGTTTCACACGTATTGTTTGTAAAATTAACAAAGAATCTTTCTCGTAATTTTTTTCCTGGTTTTGTTTAAAATTCCACGTTACTTGTAGATCTTGATTAATATTATTCATTACTAAAATGTTATCGTCAGAGTTCCTTTAAAATTTATTTCAAGATAAACGTTTTAACTTCTTTTTTATTTGATATATTATGGTCAAGAAGATTTGTACTTTCTGTAAAATTATTTGTGGTCTGGAGAATCTCGTACTCTTCGTCAGAGTTGCATCAGAGTTGCATCAGAGTTGCATCAGAGTTGCATCCAGATTTCCAGATTTTCTTTTTTCTTATCGAGGAATTTAAATACTACCACATAAAAATTGAAACAGCGTTAATCGTGGTCTTAAATGTATAATAAAAGAAAGAGAAAGGAAGCTATGGTGGTGATGGTGGTATGCTCAAAAGAACTTTTCGTAAATGATTCCGATTACTTCAGAAATACGCCAGTTACGAAATTGATAAATCGTCGGTACGATTGGCTGGCACGTCATGAAACTTTTCGTGCCATGCTCGGGGCAAGTTGATGCCTTCGAAGGTTCGAACAACTTATGGGGGTGGAGAAATAGGAGGGGTTATGGGATAGAGGAGGGTAAAACGTTCGATACCAGACGCCTAGAAAATTATTCACGAAGCGTCCTATGATAATCGCTTCTGACGACGTTCGATACGCAGTTATCGAAGTTACATGCAACTCATTTTTGCGAAGGTATATTAGGACGACATGACATGACATGGAAATAATTACATGGGAATTGGCTCGATCAATTTTTTACTTTAATTCCCCTTCCTGTTCCTTCTCGACACTCCTATTTTTCATAATTAACTTTTTAATTGTTTAACGCGTTATGTATAAAAATATATATATATATCCTTTTTAAAATAAACATAATACTTGTAATTAACGTCAGAATTGAATTACTACAGGGTGAAATAAAATTCATTTAAATACCATATCTGTGGTAAAGAATTTTCTCTAAATTATTCCGAAAGAAAAAGAAAGAGAGTGAAATAAAGGAAAATAATTGTACGGATAAAAGGGCTAAGCTAATATTTACATTTTAAGTAGATAATATTAACATATTATAGTCTACGGGTTAATAACGATAATTGAAAGTGGTACGAAATTGGTAAAATAAAAAATATTACAGAGTGGTGGTAGTAGTAGTACCTAAAATAGCTCTATTAGTGATTAAAGCCTTTAACAGCCAGCAGACACATATTATGTGCATACGTACACAAGTGCATACACATATGTAGCAATAGTCAGGTCGATTATTGGTCAGGCACGTATTTAGCGAGTCGCGACAGGGACTCTGGATTAACCCTTCCATGCTCTGAACATTTTTGGCAAACATTAACGGTCAATTGCACGTATTTACACGTAATGGGGCTTGTACATGGTAATGGTTTGTGATAGGAAAGGAAAAAACAAAAAGAGAGAAAAGAAACACTGACTTATATTCCTACGAGGTTTAAAAATTTTTATTTTTTATGAATTTAATATGCAAGGAAATATTTATATATTATGAAATAATAATTTACGTATTATAATAAGACAAAATATTCTAGCTGAGTGCATCATCTCGTTTAATATTCAATTATAGTCACGTATTTGTTTTGTATTATTAATACTTTCTACTTGCTATATTTTTTATATTTTATATATACATAAATAAATATAAAGTTCATGTATATTTCATGAGATAAACAAATAATGAAACGATGCATAATTGAAAACAATTGAAATAAATGTCATGTACTGACATAGACGTATCAATCATTATGTAAATCTTTATCGTTATATCTATAATATGAAAAGATTATTCAAGCATAAAATAAAATAAGAATTTATGATTAAGTCGTCACATTGGTTTGGATAAAAAGATTTTAATGTTTAAACATGTAAATCCTTGCAAAGTGGTCCCTTCGTGCTATTTCGTTGCGATGTAAAATGTTGAACAGGAATATTACTTTCTTAGCTTCCTCAGACCCTGATTAACACACACACATACACGCCTATATATATATACGAGCGTGTTCAGCATTTATTACCCTCCAAAAAATAAATGTTTCTCGTTTTTGATCAGCTCATTTGCTGAGAAATTGTACTTTTCGTAGAATTCACAATTTGCGGTTCAGAAAAAAACATACTCTATGCTACGTACTTCCAAAGCTTAAGTTTTGAAAACCCTCATTTTTCGTCAATGCCGTCGTCTTGAATTTTTCAAGATTACTTTAATATAAACGTTGTATATGTTTTAAAATTGATACTACATGATGCACAAGACTTGTATCTTTATTACAGTGTATAGTTTGCAACCCAAAATGCAGCATACTTTTTGCTACGTACTTTCAAAGCTTAAGTTTTGAGAACCCTCATTTGACGTCAATGTCGCCGCCTTGGTTTTTTAAAGATAACTTTAATATAAACGTTTTATGTTTTTTGAAAATGGTACTACATGATGCATAAAACGTGTATCTTTATTACAACGTACGACTTGCAATCAAGAATAAAACATACTTTTTGCTACATTCCTTCAAAGATAAAGTTTGGTGTTTTCGCAATTGTCCTTCCAAGTTGTCGTGTGCGTTAATCAGCTATATCTTTCAGATACACGTTGCTAATTTTTTTCTATTGATTTCCAAAAGTCCAGAAGACTTGCACCTTGTGAAAAATGCATAACTTGATGACCTCGCAACGTCGTAGTCTTTGCAAAATTACTTCAAAGTTACAGTTTGGTGTTTTCGCAATTATCTTTCAATGTTGTCGTCTGCGTTTACTTGCGATATCTTTAAGATAAATGATGCTAATTTTTTGCAATTGATTTCCAAAGGTCCAGAAGACTTGCATCTTATGTAAAATAAATAATTTGCGGACCATGCATCGTCGTAGTCTTTGCAAAATTACTCCAAAGTTAGATTTTGTTGTTTTCACAATAATCCTTCAATGTTGTCGTCTGCGTTTTTTCGCGATATCTTTAAGATAAATGTTGCTAATTTTTTGCAATTGATTTACAAAGATTCAGAAGACTTGTTCCTTGTGTAAAATGCACATTTTGCGATCAGTGCAACGTAGTTTCATAGTTTTAAACCATAATTCCGGTTTCATGGTTCTAGAGCCTCGATTCCGGTTTCATGCTTCTAGAGCCTCGATTCCGGTTTCATGCTTCTTATCAAAATTTGTGGAGCTCCATTTTGTACTTGACGCTCCATTTGATACTTGACACTTCATTCGATACTTGAGTGAAAATTTGTCCCAAAAAATTTAGATTTGTAACAGGAGAACATGATGTGTAAGGAGGTATTTCGAGTATGTAATGNCTTGACACTTCACTCGATACTTGAGTGAAAATTTGTCCCAAAAATTTAGATTTGTAACAGGATAACATGATGTGTAAGGAGGTAGCACGTGAAAAAATTTCTGCATAATTAATTCCGGTTTCATACTTCTGGACATGCATTTTTCTTCCAATTTGTCGTCGTCTGCGTTTATTCGCGATATCTTTAGAATAAACGATGCTAAATTTTGCAAATAATTTACAAAGGTCCAGAAGACTTGCATCTTGTAAAAAATGGATAATTTTCGTACCATGCGTCGTCGTAGTCTTTGCAAAATAAGTCCAAAGTTATAGTTTGGTGTTTTCGCAATTGTCGTTCTATGTTGTCGTCTGCGTTTACTCGCGATATCTTTACGGTAAATGATGCTAATTTTTTGCAATTACTTTCCAAAGGTCCAGAATACTTGCATCTTGTGTGAAATAAACAATTTGCAGACCATGCATCGTCGTAGTCTTTGCAAAATTAGTCCAAAGTTAGAGTTTGGTGTTTTCGTCATTGTCCTTCCAAGTTTTCGTGTGCGTTAATCAGCTATATCTTTCAGATAAACGTTGCTAATTTTTTTCTATTGATTTCCATAAGTCGAAAAGACTTGCATCTTGTGAAAAATGCATAATTTGCAGTCCTCGCAACGTCGTCGTCTTTGCAAAATTACTTCAAAGTTACAGTTTGGTGTTCTCGCAATTGTCCTTCCAAGTCTTCGTGTGCGTTAATCACCTATATCTTTTAGATAAACGTTGCTAATTTTTTTCTATTGATTTCCAAAGGTCCAGAAGACTTGCATCTTGTGTAAAATAAATAATTTGCGGACCATGCATCGTCGAAGTCTTTGCAAAATTAGTCCAAAGTTACAGTTTGGTGTTTTCGCAATTATCCTTCAATGTTCTCGTCTGCGTTAATCACCTATATCTTTTAGATAAACGTTGCTAATTTTTTTCTATTGATTTCCAAAGGTCCAGAAGACTTGCATCTTGTGTAAAATAAATAATTTGCGAACCATTCATAGTCGTTGTCTTTGCAAAATTACTCCATATTTAAAGTTTCTAGAACCCTTATTTTTTGTCTAATTTTGGCGTCTTTGTTTTTTATAGATTACTTTAATATAAACGTTTTATATGTTTTAAAATGAGTACTACATGATGCATAAAACTTGTATCTGTATTGTAACGTTTAGTTTGCAATCCAGAAACTAACATAATATGTATAATTATAATATTACTATATCTCTAGCTTAGATTTTTTGCAAGAATTTCTTGATATGTCTTTGAGAAAATTTTGAAGATTATTTTTTTTTGAGCTTTTTTAAAGTGGAAATAAAAATGATTAAGAGACATAGAAAATATCGGATCATCTTCGTTTAATTATGCTACGTACTTTAAGTTTCTGCAATAAATTTTTGGTAAGTATATGATATATTTAAAATCTTCATTATTACATTTTATTTACAAGACAATATTCTGTTAAATAGTTTTTTTTTAAGAAAATTTAATGTTTCTATCTTCTTTCAGAGTTACTATTAAAACCCTTCGACGGTACCATTCGCAACATATAAAGGCAGCATATTTTTTGGTACTTCTACTAGAAGTGCTGTTTACCTGTGATTACTCCTAACTCTCTACAGAATTCAGAACAACAAACCTATAGAAGAGAAATTTGAAGCCCATAAAATGAGCAAGGAACCACAAGGATGATAATAAAATTAGCAACGTTTATTTTACAGATATCCCGAATAAACGCAGACGACAACTTGGAAGGAAAATGCGATTATTCCAAACTTTGACTTTGGAGGATTGTACCGAAGANCATTTTACACAAGGTACAAGTCTTCTGGACCATTGTAGATGAAGGAAATAAAATTAGCATGGTTTATATTAAAGATATCCTGAATAATCGAAGACGACAACTTGGAAGGAAAATGCGATTATTCCAAACATTGACTTTGGAGGATTGTAGCGACGACTACGACGTTGCAAGGACCACAAAATGCCCATTTTACACAAGGTACAAGTCTTCTGGACCTTTGTAAATCAAGGGAATAATATTAGCATCGTTTATTTTACAGATATCCAGAATAAACGCAGACGACAACTTGGGTGGAAAATGCGATTATTCCAAACTTTGACTTTGGAGGATTGTAGCGAAGACTACGACGTTGCAAGGACCACAAAATGTACATTTCACACAAGGTACAAGTCTTCTGGACCATTGTAGATGAAGGAAATAAAATTAGCATGGTTTATATCAAAGAAATCCCGAATAAACGCAGACGACAACTTGGAAGGAAAATGCGATTATTCCAAACTTTGACTTTGGAGGATTGTACCGAAGAATACAACGTTGCAAGGACCACATAATGTACATTTTACACAAAGTACAAGTCTTGTGGACCTTTGTAAATCAAGGGAATAAAATTAGCATCGTTTGTATCAAAGATATCCTGAATAATCGAAGACGACAACTTGGAAGGAAAATGCGATTATTTCAAACTTTGACTTTGGAGGATTGTACCGAAGAATACAACGTTGCAAGGACCACAAAATGTACATTTTACACAAGGTACAAGTCTTCTGGACCATTGTAGATGAAGGAAATAAAATTAGCATGGTTTATATTAAAGATATCCCGAATAAACGCAGAGGACAACTTGGAAGGATAATGCGATTTTTCCAAACTTTGACTTTGGAGGATTGTACCGAAGACTACGACGTTGCAAGGTCCACAAAATGCCCATTTTACACAAGGTACAAGTCTTCTGGACCTTTGTAAATCAAGGGAATAAAATTAGCATCGTTTATATCAAAGCTATCTAGAATAAACGCAGACAACAACTTGGAAGGAGAATGCGATTATTCCAAAATTTGACTGTGGAAAACTTTTGCAAAGACTACTAGGTTGCATAGACCGCAAGATGTACATTTTGCAGAAGGTACAAGTCTTCTGGACCTTTGTAAGTCAAAGAAATAATATTAGCAACGTTTATATTACAGATATCCAGGTTGAACGCAGACGACAACTTCGTGGGAAATAGCAAATTTTCTTAATTTCAACTTTGGATTAATTTTGCAAAGACTACGACGTTGCATGGACCACAAAATGTACATTTTACACAAAGTACAAGTCTTCTGGACCTTTGTAAATCAAGGGAATAAAATTAGCATCGTTTATATTAAAGATATTTCATATAAACGCAGACGACGACTTGGAAGGAAAATGCTAATTTTCCAAAACTTTACTTTGTAGGAATGTAGCATTACCTTTATAATTTAAAATATAGTTTTAAAATAATTTAAAATTGTATTCCGCTAATGCACTATTGCGTCGTACTATTGTATTTTACTATTACTTTATACTATTACTTTACACTATTTATCATATAATTTATATGCGCTTTGTATTATAATATTATATTATACTATTTGTTAAACAATTTATATGCGTTTTATATTATACTACTGTGTTATATTATATATTATACTATTTTCTATACAATTTATGTGCGCTTTATATTATAATATTGTATTAAACATTAAATTTTAATATTTATTATATAATTTATATGCGTTATACATTACACTATTGTATTATACTATTTATTATACGATTTATATGCGATTTTATACTATAAATTACCTAAGAATTTACTATTTTATATATTAATATAAAAATTTATGTATATACTAATGTATGTTTAAAAAATATGTATACTTGATCTTAACAGAATATATATTTAATTTATAATATGAATCAAAAGTGTTATTTTTTAAGACCCTATTATTTCCGCATAATTTCCTAAACGAAATCACTTAAACAAAACTGAGCCAATCAAAGGCTTCAAAACCATTAATCGAAAAATCGATTAAACAAAACTGGGCCAATCAAAGGATTCAAAACCTTTAATCGAGAAATCGATAAGCAAAACTGGGCCAATCAAAGGATTCAAAACCATTAATCGAGAAATCGATAAACAAAACTGGGCCAATCAGAGGATTCAAAACCATTAATCGAGAAATCGATAAACAAAACTGGGCCAATCAAAGGATTCAAAACCATTAATCGAAAATCGATTGAACAAAACTGGGCCAATCAAAGGATTCAAAACCATTAATCGGAAATCGATTAAACAGAACTGGGCCAATCAAAGGATTCAAAACCATTAATCGAAAATCGATTAAACTGGACCAATCAAAGGATTCAAAACCATTAATCGATAAATCAGGGTCGTAAAACTGCGGAAACTAGGTCAAACTCAGGATTCAAGGTCATAAAAGAGAAATCAGGGTCGTAAAATCGCGAAAACTAGGTCAAACTCGAGTTTCAAGGCCATAAAAGAGAAATCAGGGTCGTAAAACTGCGAAAACTAGGTCAAACTCGAGTTTCAAGGCCATAAAAGAGAAATCAGGGTCGTAAAACCGCGAAAACTAGGTCAAACTCGAGTTTCAAGGCCATAAAAGAGAAATCAGGGTCGTAAAACCGCGAAAACTAGGTCAAACTCGAGTTTCAAGGCCATAAAAGAGAAATCAGGGTCGTAAAACCGCGAAAACTAGGTCAAACTCAAGTTTCAAGGCCATTAAAAGAGAAATCAGGGTCGTTAAACGATTGGAATCGAGGCCATTAAACGGGAAAAGTAAGTCACTATTCAAGAATCAAATGGAGCAAATTTCACTGCTCCATTTCATACTTTACAACGTAATACTTACTTCAAAGTTTCCAGGCAGTCCTCAGTGTTTTCTGGAAATGTCCGAAGTGGTCAACAGCAACTCAGCAGCAGTTGTTTTTTTTTTTTTTTTTTTTTACGGTAGGAGGAAAATCTTCATAGACACCCCAGGCCCGATTTCCTGGGGTAGTGTCGGATTCAGTCTGTCCAGGATTCCGTTTTATCCAGGAAATTATCCTGGATAAATCGGTCCCAATACAGACCGCCTACCGACTAAAAACCTCCTGTTCTTATTACTAATGCGTGAATATAATTTTAAAAAGCT
>JACGTP010000058.1:566384-629422 GCA_023678845.1 Mischocyttarus mexicanus | reverse complement strand
AAAAAATCCTGTGTGTTTGATTTTGTCAGGGTAGCTTCTTAACAGCATCCGAAGGAAATTATCCTGGATAAATCGGTCCCAATACAGACCGCCTACCGACTAAAAACCTCTTGTTTTTATTACTAATTTTTAAATATTATTTTAAAATGTACTGTATAATATTATAACACAATTTATTATAAAATTTTAAAATGAATTTAATATTGTATTATACTATTCTAGTATTTTAATTATTCTATATATTACAATTATAATGCGCTATGTATGAAGTATATAGTAACTAAATTTATTATACAATTTATATGCATTTTATATTAAACTATTGTCTTATACTATTTATTATACAATTTATTATACGATTTATATTCGCTTTATATTACAGTGTTATATTATACTATATAATTATTCTATAAATTAACTAGAAAATTACTTTTATTATATATTAACTATAAAAATGTATGTATATACCAATGTATATTTGAAAAATTGTATACCTTATTTAAACAGAATATATATTTAATTTAAAATATAAATGAAAAGTGTTATTTTTATAAGACCCTATCATTTCCTGAACGAAAAACCGTTTTCTGATAAAATACTAAATGCAAAAATGAAAATAAATCGCAGAAAAGGAAACAATTTGATTTAAAATAGAGTTAAATTAAAGACAGATAGGATTGGTATTAAATTAAATCTTAGAGAATCTTTTGAAAGGACCTTATTATCTTCACGAAATGACTAATTAAACACAAGATATTATATAACTATGTAGCATGAAATGATTACTTTGGTTCCTTGAGAATGAATAAGCTCTCACGAACTCGAGTATAGGAGTACGAAGACAGTGGATAAGTGTCTCTACCTTCTACCACGGATAATACTGCCATAATTAAGGACTCTCCTACATCCTACGAGAGAAAGAGGAAGAGTGTGTGTAATTTTCCTGGATTCACTTTCAAATACTCGCGCTCTTGTGCGCTATGGCATTTTCCGTCGGGAATTCATCGTTCCGGTTTCTGTTTCTGATTTAAATAACACACATTTGATATTCCAAACACGTTCATTTCAAGATTATCCTATTTATAATACATCACTCATTTCTTCATTTATACAAAATCAAATATTCTATGGAAAAATGCAAGCATTTCTGATACCTGCAAGTTCATTATTCCATTCTGGTATTAATTATTTAACAGATAGTTTAAAATATTATAAATATATGTGTTCTATAAAAATTAGTTTCATTTTAAATGATATAAACCTAACTCCTTTTTCTCTTATATTACGTGTCCATTTCTTGACTTGTTCCTCGTTGTAGTTTTCGAATAAACTGAAAGAGACGTTGATGGGAATATCGATTTTTCTCACGTGCCACGTTGGTACAGCTACGGATGAATGCTGCCTAGGAGCTAAAGGAAAAAGAAGAAATAGAGATAGAGATAGATAGATTGATAAAGAGAGAGAGAGAGAAAGAGAGAGAGAGAGAGAAGATACATAGTGACATTGCAAATCTTCCACCATGCAAGTTGAGACACAAGTGAATGTATGCACCATACGACACAACAAAGTAGAAAGATATGCAAAACAAACCGCTCACGTTTTATGCAAAAAGGGTTTTCTCTCTCTCTCTCGTGCACACTCTCTTACTCTCTCTTTTACTAAAGATTCACTTATTGTTGGTCTTATCACACTAAACCTGGATAATATTTATTATTCATTTACCTTACCTTAGATTAAAAAGAAAGAACTCCCAGAGAAAACGTCACTGACATAGTCATCGAATATAGTTGAGTGTATACGCCTTTTCTTAATTTTTCTCTTCGGTTCCTGTGGTTTACCTTGCTCACCAACTTCAAGAACTCGTACCTTCAGTATGATAACGGAAATACGCAACGACGATAAAAGCTCTTTGCTGGGTAGAAGGGTTTCGGACGTTGACGTTTCTGGGAAGGTGAATTTGCATCATGGAAAGATCCCCATCCTATTGTCTCGTGAAAAGATGAACGTGTGCGAGTACTGTGAATAATGTTACAATTTATCGTTTTATTTAATATTGCATAGATATACTGTAAAATTATAATAACGCTTACCATTGAATTTATTTGAATATATGAAAGTGCAGAGGAATACAATTTTATTTTATATTTTTCTTATAAAAGAAAGAAAAATACAATCAATTCTAAAAGATCTGTCATCTGAATGTTCAAGAAATCTATTCCCTTCTATTTCTTATTTAATTTATAATAATTTATTCAAGATCGTTCTATAGCTAGCAAGCCCTTGATAAAATTGATTTTTATAATTAAATATAATATATATTGATTCTTGTTTGATTAAAGTAAAATATTAAGTATTGTTAATACAAATAAATTATTTATTAAAAAGAATATAAAATAATTATAATGTTTTTTATTCTCCTATCTTTTTCCTGAGTATTCTTTTTACAGTATTTTTTTTATTATTCCTCTTCGGGTTGTTGCCCTTTGATCGATACACCTTTCAACGTCCAGTGTTCCATCATGAGTTAGTATTATGGTCTTTGACTTCGTGTATGCACTCTTCACAAGCTTAGTGTTGAAAATACTGAGGTTATTAATCATCGTTTCTTTGAGGTTCTACATTACAACTACAAGAAAAAACGAACTGACGAGAAAGGTTCTTGGATTTCTGTTGAGGAAATCTACTTCGAATAAACATAAGAACAATCCATGACTGGTGTGTGCTATTTTCTTGTCTCGATCTATCTTGAAATTTATTCCTAATCATCATTTGGAGAATTTCTTTATCTCGTTGATCGATTTATCCTTCAAGATTATTTTATCAAAAGATACATTACCCTAATGAAAAATATTTCTGACCGTATTATTAACCATTATTAATGATCCTATTACAAACCACCCTAAAAATCGATATAATATAGAAACTTTCTACGAAGATTTCAAGATTAAATTAATAATAATTGCAATAAGTAAAGGAAAGAAACATTATTCGTAACTTCGGATAGAGATTCAAAGTATAATTGAACGGTTTTAGGTGGTCGGTGGGTAGATGATGGTTCGAAGAGAAGAAGTGAGAGAGAGAAGAGGTATGGTGGAGGAGTTCTCCGTCTGTAGAATTAAACTGGCTAGTTTGGGAAGATCTTTGTCGGTGATAGTTTGGCACGCTATCGCAAACCAAAATCCTAACTCAAACTTGGTAGCAAATGCAATGGTGGGTGGACTGGAAGAAGGGGACGAGGAGGAGGAGTAGGGTTTTCGTGAATGTTTGACCGCACAATATTTGATAGCGAACAGTTAGGATATCTCGATATTCTCGGTTCTAATCGGGGGTCGAGCGAGATAATGGGCCAGGGAGAGAAGCAGCAGCATCCAATGTTGCTCCTCCGACACGTTCAAATGCAATGTGTTATATGCGGGTATTCCTGTTCGTATATCCCTCTAACGTACTATATTTGTGCGTATCTATACACACTTACTTACTCACGTACGCATGCATATACGCATGGTTATATGCACGCAGGTTCGTAGGCTTCAAACACTCACACGTTGTTGTTAATGCACATATGTAAGTCTAGGGGATATTGCGGGTACCTGTAGAAACGTTACCTTCCTCTATTGCATTGATTCAGTGTTTGTTTATAAGCGTTAGACATAGGAGAGGTAGATGGTAAACTTGGAACAGGACGGATGCTTTCAATGTTTGACTATATCTTCTAACATTAATGAATTCAGATTGCAATGGGAATCAGCTTAGAAACTAACTCATAGATTTGGTATAGGAATTTACTGATACCGTTCTTAATAAGATTCATTTATTTTATGTTTAATTATATCGTCTTACGAATGAGAAATCATATCTAAGTTAATGTCTCTTTTTAACAAAGTAAAAAATATTGATATATGCATTATCCTGAATAAAATAATGAATAAAGATATATTAATTTTCTATTAAAACATGAAATATAACGTAGACAATTTCGTTGACATTTTTCCTCGTAATTTTGAACTTTAAAATTTCATTAAAGGATCGAATATTGCAATCAGAGTCTCTCGTATTTTCATAAATTCTGATAACTCATTTAAAATATAGATCTCTCATTGAGAATTTAATCGATAAAAGTTCCCATTGAAAATGAAAACGAAGAGACAAGAATGATTTTTATTTTGTAACTCAAAGATAGTGACTAAAAATGTTGCAAATATTCAATCGTATATTCATTTGTATATTTAATATAAAAATCTTAATACTTTATCAAAAATTTAAATTCCTTTATAGATAGAAAGTAATAGAATAATGTCATTTCTATTTAAACAACAATTATAGTGCACTGTCTTATGGTATTTGCTATCACATCTTATCACCAACGTCAGAAATAAGTTCTATCTTCGTACATTAGACACCTAGTAGAAGAGGTCAGCCATAATCGTAATCTGCCATTCTGTCCAATCCACGATACGTGTGTGTGTGAGTGTGTGAAAGAAAGAGATAGCAGTTTCCTTTTCCTTGTCCAGTGTCTTTTCCCTCGGGAAAGCTTTTCCTTAGGAATACGAGGTCCCTCTTGTCCAAAGCGTGTACGTGACTTTCCATGTTGCCTCTTACGAAGACCCTCTTTTATAAGAAATAGAAAAAGAGAGAGAGAGGAGGAGAAAGAAAAAGAAAATCCTAGGAACTAGATACCACGATGACGTGGGAACGTGCCTATATCTTCGTCTAATGAGCCAGAAAGGAAGACTATAGTCTCGAGTGTATCTCAACCTGCACTCTGTTGAACCTTGGTAAACCTGAAAATGATGCAAAAATAGAATAAGTTATTTTATCAAAAATATCTACTCACGTTAGTGATCTTTGACTATTTTCTATTCAACTCGAAATAAGAAATATTAATGCAGCTTTCATTGTTTTTAAACCTTTTTAAAAGTATCTCAACTTGCACTCTGCATTATTTATTTTAAGAATACTTTTCTTGTATTTTATAATAAATAATATTCTTTTTAATCGTCTTATACATTAGTCTATATTTTAACTACATTTTTATTTTCTTCTAACAAAAGAAACTTTAATAAATACGTGGGAATATTCAAGTATCGATCGATTCGTTTTAATAAACATTTTTCTATACTTTTTACTCACCTCCTTTCAGTTGTTTTCTTTCTTCTTTTCCATGTTTCCATTCTCGTTTCTCGTATTACCCATTTCATCTGATTGAATTTCTCAGTCTTTATTTTTACAAAAATAATAAAGTATCCACGTGTCCTAAACACTATGACGAATCGTTGAAAATGTTGAACAACTTCTGCATGTGTGTAAATCGTACCTGTAAGAAATAAAGAAAAATAAATAACTATAACTGTTGTACGAACGTACATACGTACGTCGGTAGGATGCAAATATTAATTAAAAAATCGCACGATTTATTACATTTTTTTTCTTTCCTCTTCTCCATTATTTTTCTATTATTGTTGGACAGGCCGCTTGGGCTTTTGTGCTAAACAAAAGCATCCCCTGGTGGTCTTTGTTCCTAGTTGGACGACACCCTCCGTTGGTTCATGACAATTCTTGCTTCTTGCAACAAACAAACAAAACATTAAAAAAATAAAATAAAATAAAAAGAAGGAAGGAAAAGGGAAAAACGTGGACCGAAAAAGTAACAACTGAAAAGAAAATAAAAAATAGAAGAAGAAGGGGTAAAAGACGGGGAAAATAAAAAAATAAAAAAGGAGGAAAGGGATGGATGTTCGTGAGTTAATTAGACGCTACGTCCAGGGTTTCTGAGTAATTTTTCTTTCGCAGTATCATACGCAACGGCTCGTTTCTCGTAGACACAAACACACAGAAACACACAGAAACACACTTACATACACAGCCAAACATCCAGGCGTATATCCAGGATATACAACGAACAAACTAATGTCTCCTAATTTATTTCCACCCCTTACTTCGACTCATTTACCTTCTAACTTCAGTAACAACTTCTCGTAGCGATAGGATGCTGCGATGGATAGCACGTCGGCTTTTATGTCGTAGCATAAAAATGAATGCAAATCTTGTCGTACGGTCTTTCTCTTCAAACGTTGTCTCCCCCCTCACTCACACCATCCTCTTATCTCCTACCTTTTACTCTTTACGTCACTCTAACGCGTTTTAAACTATCAAGTAAATATTATAAAATATTGTAGAAGTATAAGAATAAAATAAATGATCGTTTCGAGAAATGATTTTAGGATAGTTTGTATTTTTTACCTGGTAAATATGTTTTTAAATATAATATTTAATACTCTAAAATACTACAAACTTTGTAAAAATATTAGTTAAGGGATAGAAAAGGTATGAGGAAAAATAAATCGCATTTTTCGAGCATTGTGAAAAGAAAAGGTTTGTAGTAGGTCGTAAATAATCTTGATAGGAGATAGGGAAAGGAATATGTAACCGGATTCTTATGGGATGGTGATATACACGTTGTTCGTTTTACAATAGAAAAAAAAAAAATATGTGAAAGAAGAAAAAAAAGACTACCTTGAAAATCTTTCTATAAGATTTTTCTAGAAAATATTTTTCCAAGCCGTTATATCTTCTTCTGCTTCTGCTTCTGCTTCTTCCTTCTCTTTCACGATAAACTCTTGAACGATAGCGAGTGTGAGTGTATGGAAGAGAGATGAAAACTAACTAAATGCGCGATTTTCGTAAATCTCCTCGGCATTCAATTCCCGACCTCTTCCAGGCATGAAATTGAAAGGAGCACAACTCGATGTTTGTTGCTCCAGCATTGCTCCCCCTAAGTGGAAGGATTGCGCTATCGAAATAGCATTGTTGTCCACTCGAGTTTCCTCTCTTTCTCTCTTTCTCTCTCTCTCTCTCTCTCTCTCTCAATCTCTATTTTTCTCTCTTCAATATGGTTACTATATAGTTATCCCGTTTGGTAATCCTTGAAAACGTCAACTTCACTATCGTACGCTCGATCAACGATACACGACCAACAAGATTTTCCATTTCAAGTTACTTTAACATCAAAATAACAAATACTAAACGATATTTTATTACGATTTAACATACCAACATTAAAACCTTCATTTTTATTAGAAATGGTTTTTTAATAAATGTCCATACCTTGAAGGATTTATTTAAAACACTCTGACTGTAACGTTGGTCATTTATCATCACCCTGTTTGAACTATTTCAATCGTTAAAAGTTGAATGAAAATTTACAATTGGTGCATTTAAAAGATAACTACTGATTAAAATATACTTTAAAATAAATAATGCATCATTGAACAATTAAAAATTATTATTGAAACATGTATAAACATATTGTTTATAGGCTG
This sequence comes from Mischocyttarus mexicanus, assembly GCA_023678845.1. NCBI lineage: Eukaryota > Metazoa > Arthropoda > Insecta > Hymenoptera > Vespidae > Mischocyttarus > Mischocyttarus mexicanus. The sequence continues at coordinate 622,103 of JACGTP010000058.1, read as the reverse complement.
AAACGTTATTAATTAATCAAACATTCATCAATCTCTTCTCAACGAATATTCTATCTGAAAAATCATTCCAACCGATGATTTATTAAAATAATCCAACTTTATCGTACCTTTGTATGACTAATTAAACTACATAGATTTATATAATTCAATACCATTCTTAATACATCTGTAATAATATTTATTTAATATTTATTTTCCAACATTGTATTAATGGACTTGTATCTGAACTTAAATAAAAAATAAAAATTATATCAAGCGTTCTTTTCGAATGCAGTTTGCTATTACGGGTACCAGAAGTATCGATCTGTCATTGGATCGATGCACACACACACATACACACTCGCTGTGTAAAAGTAATAAACTTTAAAATGGCGTCATTCAAATCGGGAGAGACCGAGAAATGTCGTGTCGTATAAAATATAAGTTAAAAGGAATATAATGATATATACCTTTACCATATATGTTACATATATATATTACGTATACATAAATAGTTTCGTAGTAACACGCGAACCGCGACTACCTGGAACGAATTCTTTTTTTATTTTTTCCAGGGAAAAATCCTCTGAAAAAAACATTCCATTAAAACCTTCCATACGTACGCACTTTTACAATTAAATTTACATATATATATAGTTAAGTATATTCGATACGACCTATTTTTGAAATTGAATACAGATTTGATTCAGTATTTGATAAGAATTAAAAAATAAAATAATTCCAAATTTATAAAATCATCCCTTAAATGAATATCAAATTATTTTATGCAACATATCCTATACTCATTATCGAAGGTAATGTTTTGTTAAATGATTTTGTATTATAATAAAATAAAACTTTTTGAATTTTCACTCTCATCGTGGCTTATTCTTTGCTCTTTCGGAATACACCTCGTGAATTTCGTTGGTCCTACACTCCACGTTTGACTTTAGCCCTTTAATAATTAAGATATAATAATTAAGAATAAAAAGAAAAAGTGCAACACTTTGTACTTTTTATATTTTGTTCTTTTCTTTTTAAAATCGAAACAAAACTCCTCGATCATTTGCAAACCTTTAACGAGAAAACCAGTACACACGTTAAAGTTCGTTTTGTAAATCCTCGTGAGAGTAGACGACAAAAAAAAAATCAAATCAAATAAAAGCAACTAAATTGTCAAGTTTCGATTTGTCAGAGAGTAGTGAAAATTCCAACATTTAAACGGTAATACGTGTGTATGTATGTGTATATGGAATAGTAGGATGTTTCTTTTTAGATGTGTGCGAATTTAAACGAATGGAAAGTAAATGGAAAATTCCAGGTTGTACAGATGAGATATATAAAGGTTACTGAAGTTAAATTCCAAGGTATTTTTTGGTAAAGACAATGTTGAATTAGGGTTCTGTCTCCCCTAAATTGCAATTTTAAAAGGACAATCTTTTCTTTCCTATTTTGTGTTTACTGTCATCTTTGAAACTCAATACCATGCATAATATTATCAATAAATCTGATATATAATATTATGTTATATATAATTGAATAATAATTTAAATTATATTATATAGACATTACTATATCTGTTTGATTAGATTATTTTAAACTAACTAGCAGATCAAATAACGTCGATAAAAATTTCAACGAATCGTTGAACTATAGTATCGTAATAAAGTGACGCTTACGTATAACAACCTTTTTCCCTACCGTGTTAGCTCGAATTTATTAATTAATCTAATTAACTTAATTAAAAGCTCAGCCAAGACCGCTTGTAGGCGAGTGAAAAGAGAGAGAGAGAGAAAAAAATATGAAGACACTTTCCAGAGAAACGTAAATGTCTGTATGTGTGTGTGTGTATGTATATGTGAGAGAATGAAAGAGAGAAAGAGAGAGATAGGACACGATTTATGCTTCCGGCATCCGGTACGATTTTCAACGATCTTTTACAACGTACAGAATCCTCTTAGTTACTAATTACGAATAACGAAGCGACTCTCGGAAGAAGGTAAAATAATTAATTCGAAAGTTGAAATAAAAAATAGCAAAAGAAAAAAGGGTCAACGTTACGTGACAAGTATAAATGACAGATAATAATATTCTCAATATGAGTAACAAATTAGTATATTTTATGACACTTTGATTTGTGAGAAAATATAATCTTCTGTGGTTATTCTTTCGCGTGAATTTAAAGTTTTGCAAAATTGTATTCATGGGATTATCCTGTTTGATGGGTTGCATAAATCGAATTAATTTGATTTTAACATAAATGGGTTTCTAAACATGTTTAAGAACCATGTAGAGATTAGCGAATGAATTTTAACAGTAATTTCAACCATACGCAACGCTAATTAACTGGTTTTCGTGGTAGGAAATATTTCTCTCTAGCAAGTTGGTATGAATTCAACGGTTAAAAGTCAACAATGACTTTAGAATAGCTTTTTCCTGGTGCAACGATATTTCGCATGCGGTAGACCAGAGTCACTATGTCTACTTCAAATCGTAATAATAGTCCACGTTAACAGGAGCATGCGAGATGTCTCGAGGGTTTGATGTATCGAATGATTAAAAACCACAGTGATATGGAACTACGCCAATATATAGCACATTTATTTAAATATATATACACATATACTTATATAAATATTGAAAGATTATTGCAAGATACTTGCATAATTTTCGTACAACTAATATGATAATATGCAATATTATCAAAATTATTTCAAAAAATAAACAAGGAATTATTTTGAAATAAATGCATATTTACAAGTAATAATTGTAAACAATAACTATTGATAAACTATTTATTTAAATCTTATATTTTTAATCAACTATTTGTCTTCTGACTTAAATTTGAGGTATTTGCATAAATCCCTTAACCAATATTTCCATTAAACAAATTCTACAAGTTAATTTAGTTACAACATAAATACTATTATTATATATGTAAATTAATTATAAATTAAATCGATTATGTAGTTTGTTTTACATACGGTTTCTAAAACTAATAATCAAATGGAATAATAATATTAATCATAACAATAATATTACACGTACAGACGTATATAGAAAATGGTGAAATGAAATTACGTTTTAAAGCATGCGAAGTAATTTGCAGGCTACGTTTTAATTTGGCACAGTTCAGGGTGGTATGTTATATACCACCTAAACGTTAAAAGAAGATGCAGAAGAAGAGTTGCGAGGGAGGAAGTTGGCTTATGCAGCATCGTTTCTGTCTTTCGTGTTTTCATAGTTCACACTTTTACATGACAGGACTGTTTAATTGCGTTTACAAGAGCCCAGGCTCACACTAATATACATATTACCAGGCTGATTAAAAGGGTGGTAGTGGTGATGCTTGGTGGTTGTAGTGTTGGGAGATGGTTGAGGGAGGTGGGTGGTTCATGGAAACAACGCACCCAAGCGCGTATGTCGTTCTGCAAATTCCTTCTCTACGAACAAATATGAAGAAGATATTATCTTCCGAAGCTTTAATCCAATTTTCCACGGTTAGATTAATTATTTTCATGGAATTCTCAAACGCCATTTCTTTCTTCTTTCTCTGAAATACAAATGAAAAATGACAAAGATTAGAAAAAGGAGGAAAGGAGAGAAGATAGAATAATTTTATGAAAAATATTTAAATCAAATCTAATATCTCTAAGCTCGTTTTTGATATCAAAAATTCTACGTTTGTATGTGCAATTTTTATTAATGAAAATAAAATATCAAATTACAATAATAATGATCGACTAGTGGTTTAAGTCGAAGGATTTGATCAACAGAGAATTTTTAAGTTAGTATAATAATCCTATCATATCACACCGTTTTCGTAGCTCACCTTAATCGTACCAAACCGATATTCATTATCGATCAGGATTATTATATTGACGCTTGTGTTCGCGAATTACACGGATTTTCTAGGCTCCCCTAGGTACTTAGGAGTTTACGCTAAGTTCATTTATTGAGTTACATGCTAATCGAGTTTAAAGCAAGTTATGGTTTATAGCAAGAGTTGCTTACGCGTAAATATATATAACCCTACGCCAATTTTATAGCTCAATAAAATGAACAAATTTCAACCTTCTCTTATCCTCCTCTCCACCTTCTTCATCATCCACCCCTCACTTTATATTGTTTCACTATTTATTGTTAGTATTATACATTCTCATTTAAAATAAATGATAGTTAAAATACGATAAAACAAAAGCAAGAACAGTAAATTATTTTGACTAAATATGAAATTCTACGATTACCAAAAATAAATAAGGTGGAAGGAAAGGAAGGATTTGAAAGTGTCCATTCGCGTGATGAAGAACAATCATAGTTTTCACGACGTTACGTAGTTTTTGAAAGAACATTCTCTGACAGGGATATCTTTTTTTTTTCCTCTTCTCAGGATTGCTAGGAGGATGATAAATCGCGTCGCTTATAGTCGCTGACATAATCTCGGTCGTGAGTTTAAAAGCTTAAAAAGAGCACCGATCGTAAAGTGTTTTTCTAGGATGCGTGTAAGCGTGCAGAGGAATAATAATCGATTGTAAGCTTTTCCACGATGTTGAAAAATATCGAAAAAGATAGAAACAGATCCGTGAGAGAGAGGGAGAGGAAGAAACAATGATTAAAAAGAAGTTATTTTATTGCAATGTATGTTAAAAACTGTCCAAATAATTATTCTTCTTGTTTAAATTTAAAGAAAAATTGAATTAAATTATTGGAAAATATTATTAAGGTTTATTAGAGATTATATTATCGGTGATTATTTATTTATTTTCCGAGTTAAATCTTACCAAAATCATAACTGAGACTAATTTAATTGGAAAAGTTCTGGCAGAAAGGGGGTTACCTTCTTACTCCATCTCCCATGGTTTCCCTTCGTCCCCCTCATAGTTGAGCCAATGTATCGACTCTAACCTCGGCGATTATGATGGCTAAAGCTTCACGAATCTCACAGTATGCCTTAGGGTACTAATTACACCTGAATGCTGGCTAATTACGTTTGCCATCTCTTACCGATGATAATCCTCCGTTAGTTTCTGTTATCTTCCTCGATCAATTTCGAATGAGTTTTCGCGAATGTTACGCGTGTTTTCGAGCTATCCTATCTTTCTCTTTCTCTTATAACACCAACACAGAGAAAGGAAGAGAGAGAAGGTCGTACTAATAAGAGTTTAATGAGAGCGAATAAACCAAGTAATTGTTCAACCCTACTCTTTCCCATTAATGATCCTCTCTTCATTTCTGTTCATCAGGTTTAGTTTCTTTACCTAACCACACACATACATTATCATGAAAATAGTTTATTCAATTTAAAAAATTAATTTTCTATTCTTATTAATTCATTTGATGTGTTATTCAGATTTATTTTTTAAATCATTTTCCTCGTATCAATACTATCACAAACCTTGACGTTTTACAATTAAATATTGTTTGAATACTTCTAATTACTGAAGCTTGCAAAATATATATTTTTTGTTTATATATTTAAAAAAAGAATATATATTTTCACGTTAATGATTACCGTTTATTATCATTATTTCTTATCTGCTTCTCTGCAGTCAGGCTCGAAAAGTCTGGATAACGTCAATTTCCATGCAAACTCTAACTTTGAGATAATTAAGATTTTCCTGCTTACAACATCAGAGTTGAAGATGATTATGATTATGATAATAATAATATCTTACAACAAAAATTGAACGTCGCATTCTAATTATAAGTATTACGAGTTTCATTCGAATTATTCAAAACAATAATAATAATAATATGAAATATTTTATATATAAATAAAAATATCTAACTTGATGAAAAAAAAATATATGCGTGAAAAGGAGAAAGAATGACAGATAGGAGAAATGTGATAAGACACATGAGTGCTTGAAAGAAACGAGAGAAAGAAAGAGAGAAAATGACAAACACTCAGAGATATTTTAGTCACGTATTTGTCGTTTTGAATAAATTTTGTAGATTCTATTTTACAATGTTAGTTATTACTTTTATACACGTATAAGTTGTTCTTTATTGAAAAAATATATCCAAATTAAGATAATATTAACAAGTAATATTTTATTCTCTAAGTTATTATTTATTTGCACAAATATAATTGAAGTTTAATTAATTAAATAAATGAATAATAATTATCTTGTAATATTTTATGTGTTACAGCATAGAAAGAGTTTCACGAACGATGAAACGAGAAAGATGAGTAAGTTTGAAGTAATTAAAATCGAGATAAACATTTTGATAAAAATTAGAAAACCAAATAAACAAACTAATTCAAAAAATCTCATAGAATCTCGGTAAAAACGTGACACGAATCAAAAATTATACGCGTTTAGGTGTTAAGATGAGAGAAAGAAAAAAGAGAAATCTTTAATGTGGTTGAATAAATTATGAGATGAAAGTCGATCATCAGTTCTAGAAAGAAAACTGCTATATTTTAAAATGGTATCGGTGAAAAAAATCTTATCTTTTACCAACGAGACGACTTTCTCTCTCTCTCTCACACACACACACACACACCTAGCTGGTAAAATCCATTTGATAAGAAGTAACTGAAGCAGTTAATTGAACTCGATGATCGGCTGGAATAGTAAGTTTTCGAAATAACAAAGTTTTAACTTTAAAGTAATATCTTTTACTTTTATCAAACAGACGGTGAGAGTAGCAGCAGTAGCAAGCACCAACTAAACTTTTCAAAGACTATGAAAACGATTATAAAGATTATTGAAATATCGAATTATCGAAAGAAAGTTTCATCCACGCGAGACACTTTTCCTTCTAGAAAAAAATATTTTAAAGTTTCCTTATTTCCGTATGAATAAAGAATTAAATAAAAGAAATAAACTTATCAAACGATCTTATATATCAGTTTGAAATATAAAGAAAAAGACAAATAATATGATCGTGTCACTTAAAAAAATAATCGTATAAGATTCTCACGAATATCAACTAATAATTACAATTAAAATCTTAAACAAAAATAATTATTATTAATATTTAATATTAATTTAAGGATGAGTGAACACCTTTAAAGATTCGTCGTCAAGTGATGCAATAAAAATAGAAAATAAATTAACTAAAAGAAAATGAAAGAAACAAAATATTCGAATGAGAAAATTGTATGTGAAGTGGGTAGGGTTGGAGGGTGTAAAAGAGAGGGTTGGAAGGGTGTAAAAAAAATGAGCTACGTCGATAAGGAAGAGAAATTATCGAGAAAAGTAATACGTGCGAAATAGCTGATCCACGTTCTACTCTCACTGTCTATCTGTCTCTCTCTCTCTCTTTCTTAAGAAACTCCTAAGATCCTTCGTAGCATTCCTTATTCTCGCAAATGACGACGAGGAAGACGTGATCCTGTTACGCGAAGCTGAATTTTCAGCTTCCTTTTCCGAGCCGATAAGTACTGATTTCCATAATGGTTCCACGTACGAGTGCACTCAGTTACATTCTCCTCCTATATCTTCCTCCCTTTCATTGCTCGACATTTCTTCCTTCCCTCTTTTCCTTACCCCCTATCCTACATTTCTCCTTATTCTCCCTATTCTCCCTTCTCTTCTCTTCCTATTTCTCTTATCTCTACATCGATCACTTTACTCTTCGTCTTATCACCTTCTCTAATGAGTACCTATTACCTTATCAGGATTAATTAATACGAATGTGTGATTATTGCAAGCCTATTTAAACGTATTTTAATAATATTAAACGTTATCTCTTAGATTTAAAATTGTTACGAACTATTACAACGATTTTTAATAATATTATTTATCTTATAAATGATGGTAATGTTAAAATTGCATGTATTGCAATTGGGTAAATGCAACTAACTAAGAATTATTTGTAAGAATTCTGAATAAATTAAACGGTATATCAAATTGATTTAAAATAATTAAACGTGTGTGGTTACTTAGAAAATGTTTATAATATTAAAATTGACTCACATTTTTTCTGCATTGATGATAATTGAGATGAATAAATCCATGAAGTACTTCACTGTCTGCACGTACGATGACAATTGATTTACTTTAAAACTGCAATGATGATTTCAGGATGGGTTATCCGATCCTTAGGATGACGATGAATACAAAAAACTCTGAGAAGCTGAAACAAACGAAAGATTCAATGTTAAATATAAAAAGAGAATGTAATAATCTATGAGAATTGACAAAATTATAAGTTAAAGTTATTAAATAATTGTGAAATGTATCAAAAAATGCAACTATTTGTTTGATAGTGTTTCTTTTATATTTTAATATTCAAACTCAAGCAATATTAATTATCTAGAACTCACTACTTGTATTAAATTAAATAAAAAGTATATAATATTGTTAAAAATTGTTAATAAAAATCTTTCTAATTTTTTAAATAAGACAATAAATATATCAAAAAACTCTAAGACTAGTAATCTAAAAAGTGAAACAATTTTTATAGTCTATTTAATAAAGAACAACTTCCTATAATATTAAATTTATTATAATAATGTTAAAAATTATAAAATAATTAATTTAATACATTACATGTTAATGCTGATGTAAATTTGTCCAAGGGCGGAAGAAGAATGAATGGGTCTCTGATTTTTTATCCTTGAAAGGCTCGAACGTTCGCTCGACTGTTGTTTGTTTACATCTCGAGAATTTCCTAGACATACGTTGCACGTTTAAATTTTTAACCTCCCTCTCTCTAAAAAAAACATATCAGCTTACCTCGACGAATATGACGAAGATAAAAATGTAAACACAACTTTTTCTTTCTTCTTTTTTCTTCTTCTAACGTTATTGGCCTGGGTCATCCTGAGAAGCTGATGTCCACCTGTCCAGTCATTTTTTTCAGGATCTTCCTGATGGTCTGGATTTTTATGGTTTATTGTCTCGAGTTGTCTTGACCATTCCATGTTCCAGCAGGTGAATCAATTTCCTTGCTTTGGTATTATTCCCATAAATCCAAGACTGATGTCTCTTTGAGCCAGGAATTTTTTTTACGTGGAGTAAGGTGGTTAAACCTTACTCCTCAACCCTCCTCCTTTATCCGGGCTTGGGACCGGCAACAGTGTCTCTGGGTGACTTAATTCACCCAGATAACTGCAGGCGGAGTTACATTTAATTGCATTAATACAAAATACGATGTATGAATAAAGTAACAATTAAATTGAATTGATTAAAAATCATTCTATGTCATCTAGAAAATAATTGATTATATGGACCTGAATCTATGCTAAATGGTTCCATGTTATCTCTCAAAATATTCTACTTTAAGTATTAACGTGTTAATATGCAAATATCTAGATCCCATATACCAATTGCATGCTTGACTAACTCATCTAAAATAATACAAATCGATTGAAGTGTTGGTAGTTTGTCAGAGACTGATTAATTTTCACCTATAACCCATCACAACTAATTTATGTGTATATAAGTCATATGAAAACGTCCAGTAGAACGATATAAGACAGGTATCCAACTTAGGTGAATAATGAACGCGTTAATTCGCTATCCCCCTTCTCTCAACCATCCCTTCCCACCAAAGATTCCACCTTGGTGAAAATTTATGAGGAAAGATACGACGAAATGCACGATTTAATAGCATCCTAGAATAAAAAGTACAAAAAAAAATCTCTTCTTCTTCTTCTTCTTTATTCTTTTTAGCTTTTCAACGTAATTCGAGATCTTTTCTATTCTCTCGTAGTTAAAAAATAATAAAAGAGAAGCCCTTAGTTTTCCTTGGGCTTGTTATATTCGGAAGTTGCTAATAAATTCTTTTAACGACCAATATTATACTCTTCTCTAACTTGTTAATAATCATATTCTACGTTCGACTTAATTAACGTTTCCACGAAATATTCATTGGCCTCGTTGTTCTGAACACCAGCAAGGAAGTTTAGTTATTATTCTCCTAAAGTAAGAGAGAGAGAAAGAGAATATCAAAGCAGCATCCACAAGTTCTATCTCTTATTAGGAATCATAAACCACGTGCATACTATGGGAATTATCGTCTAATCATATCGAAAAGGATAACTTATTCGAGAAAATGAAGGAAAAGGGTTGAATTCGTAGAAAGTGAGAGAGAAAGATAGTTGCAATAAATTCTAGTCACGTTGAATTAAGAACAGAAACGTGGGGAGAGAAAGGCTCGAATTAAAATAGTTGAAATATTTGCAAGTAAGGTTTGAAATATTATTTAAAGATTAAAACTAAAATGAACAAGTATTTAAAATATCTCAATGAAATTTGACATATATTTTAATAAATTAAACAATAATTATTAATTTTTGTCCACTACAAACACATTTGTAATTGTAAATAAAATATTGTGACAGATGATGAATCAATTTAAAAAATGGAACAATTTGTTTGTCTTGTTTCAGAGTAACCAAAGACAATGGGTGGTCTTCGAGTAGTTTTTGGCAGATAGAATGGATCGGTGGATTGAAAATTGTCAAGGTGACTAAATGAAGAAGTTTAGTTTGGTGATGGTCAGGTGATCGATAGCGGATAAAACCGCTTCTCGCCGTGGTTAGTGGATTAAATTCGACGATGGAATTCCTTCAGTTGGTATTACTTTGCCACCTGATATTACAACCAATCGTTTATTCGCTCTCGATAAAGAGTAACCTCAATCCACGGATCGTTCAAACACGATACGGCGATGTTCGAGGTTTAATTAGGTCCTTCGAGAATGCCAAGTTCCTTAAACCGATCGACGTTTATCTTGGAATACCCTACGCAACACCACCCGTTGGGAGCAACAGATTTTCACCTACGAGAGCACCCAGTTCTTGGGAAGGTGTCAGGTTTGTTTCTAATCTTTTTCATTTATTTAAAAAATATATTTTCTCAAACAAAATCGAACGAATAAAGTATCCCACCTTCTGTGTTGTTCTCTCTAAAAAATTATGGATTATTTTATTCAGATTTTATTTAATTAATCTAAATTGCAAGCTCATATTTTTAGTTGTTTCAAGAAAATTCAAGTCTTTGCACACATTTGTTAAAGAAACATAAATTAATATTTAATAATAGAATAATGGATGAAAAATCTGTTTGTTTTTTAGATTGTCAGACTCGGTTGGTCCAGTTTGTCCTCAAAAACTTCCAGACATCTCGAACGAGCAAGAAGCTCTTGAACGTATGCCTAGAGGAAGACTGGAATATTTGAAAAGATTGCTACCTCATTTGCGAAACCAAAGCGAAGATTGTCTATATTTGAACATCTACGCTCCTGCTATGGGTAAGTCAAAAGGATTTCCATTTGGATAGTATTCTTTGTTATTAAGGATCACCCTTATCATTGTTAGAATAATCATTATCTAAGGTGCTTTCATTGAATGAATAAAAAATACGAATATCGATTCTATCTCGATTGATTCTTTGAAATAAATAAAAATAGAGGAAATTTATTTTCCTTGTATCTACTTTCAAATTGTCTTAAAGTTACCCAAATTTATATTCACAGCATAGAACAGTTGTAAAAAGAGTTGAAGAAAATATTTCACGTGATTGTATAGTTGCAATATATTCTACGTGATAAAAATGATATTTGCAATGGTACGAATGAAAACAATCAAAAGAAACGATAGATTTTTACCTCCTATCAAATTGTGTCAATGTTTACCCAAATTATGATTCATAGAATCTAACAATTGCAACCTAAAACAAAATGATTATTGCAATATTTAAACTTGATAAAAATAATGTTTTATAATAATGTAAATGAAAGTGGTATAATAATGCCAATAAAATGAATAAACATGAACGATATTCCGATTGAAATGACAGAAGTAAGTACACATACTTCTTTGTGGTATCCACGTGTGCATCAAACCGCATAAACACTCTCGCATTTCTCTGCTCACTGATCCCCGAAAGAACCGTTCCTTTATTCCGCATTTCGCCTAACCGAACAGCGAACTATTACAGAATAAAGAATACCAGGTTCTGTTTCTTTTCCTTCCTTCCTTTCAAGTTCTTACCCCTGTATCCGTTTCTTTGAAATAATCGAAACTACTTCTAAACCATTTTAAACATGATTATACTTCAGATGAAAAGAAATACAACTGGAATAAAATTAAAGATGAGTTTTAACGAAACACTTGGTACTTAAAAAGATTTCTACGACTATTGGAAACAACCAACCAAATTCGTATTCTCTATTTTCCCCTCGAGGTGACCCAACCCTATCCTCTGCACACCCCCTTGTTTCCCTCTTTCATTCGAATCTAGGACAAACCATTTTTATCCTCACCCGAAGGTATCACAGCATGCACGTTCGAGTTTCGACAATGAAACATCGAAAGGTAAATGTAAACCGGAAACGGATGCAAAGAGGATGGGTGGTAAAACAGGAGGGGTGTAGACGAGAAGGGACAAGGGTAGAGGGTAAGGGAACTCGCGTCAAAGTATTCGACTAGCTGGTTGGATGGTTCCTTTCCAAAGACTCTGGGAATACAAAAGCACCGATAACTCGGAACTGGATCGTACGCGTTGTAAATGTAACTTTACAACTTTACAGTTAGTTCATGTTGACGTTTTCCATCAAACCTTACTCTTCTAATACTTCGTCTTTATTTTTGATAAGCTTCTTTTTTAATCAGGAGAATGGAAGAACTGTAAAAGATAGCGTTAACTGTGTTACACGATTCAATGTGAACTATTGTTTGATTAAATAGAAAACATTTATTATAAGATTAATTATTTAAATTTAATCTGATCATCGTACATATGATTATTAATTATATTAATATAGAGAAGTAATATAATTGATTGATGTTACGAAAATTAATTAAAATATCATTAAATATGAGATGTAAATGATTTTAAATAGAAAATTAAAATACTACGAATTGGCAGGTAATCATTAAAAGATGATCAATTTATTGTACTTTAAAGTATTCTTATTTAAAGATAAAATATAACAAAAGGAAAGTATTTTCGATATAAAATAATAATAATTCAAATTATCCCTAAACAATATTATACAATACCTACAATACTTTATATAAAATGTAATTTGATTAATTTAACATCTATCTAATTAATGGAATCAATAATAATAATAATAAATATATTCCAATGGGTTAACCAATGTGCAAGTATAATTGGAAATCAGCTTATTAATGAAATAATATCTGTTAGTATTAGGTTGAATATTTAATCAATTAGAATGAAAATTTATAATAAGAGTAATAGTAGAAGTATAATATAAATGATAAAGGTTTCCTATTCGTTGGATTAAATAATACAGTGAGGGAGTGTAATGCAAATGAACACCCTTGAGGACCGTAGGTTGGGTAGAAGGGTTTAGGGTGTAAGGGGTAGGAAGAAGAGGAAGAGGAGGACTAGGTATAAGGGTTAGGTAGCAAAGCTAAGTATAAGGGCTATGTAGAAGAGGGTAGATAGATGATGGGTTAGGTAGGAGAGAACCTCGAGGCACTCTTGTGGTTCGGGTGCCACTTAGGCACGACTCACGACCCCCGTGTTGCAGCTGTCTCGCCATTGCAACTCTTGACTACTACGACGAAGACGATGATGCACTTGCGTTACCGCGTAACACATAGATAGGAGAGATACTTAGCAGAACGAAGATACTACTCCTCTACCTTAAGGTCTGACTCTACGAGATCGAATATCTTGACGTTCATTTCCTTTGATAATAATGATCCTTGATAATTAACTAAAGATATCATATTTTTACAATCATTATTATAATATTATTCATCCTTCAATTTTAAATCTTTATTTTTTAATATCTGACATCTCACGCATTTTATTCCTCATTATTTTTCTCGCAGTTATACAACTAAGTCACGAGTCTATGTAAAAAGAAGATCAATCTAAGTTCTGTTACTAAAAAAAATTATTAAGACAGGTTCTGTCAACAGTATAGGCCCATATGTGTCTTGGTTGCATCAGGGTTGCATATCAAAAAATATTTAAAAATAAATAAATAAAAGAACTGAAGCTTCTAGTGGAAAGGAAAAAACTAGGGAAAGAAAATAAAAGCACAGGGTTATATTATTCTTTAAGAGATTCTGGTTGGAAGACAAAGTTGAAAAATGAAAGAAGAAGAAGAAGAAGAAAACTGTAGGTCGTGTCGTCAGGTTTCTATTCGATCGTCATCTTAATTACTTTTCCAAGCTGTGCGAAATACGCCCTGTGAAGTGTAATTGTTTTCATCATCACCATAATGGGTTATAGTTCAAACGGAACAGGGTACTTTCTAAATGTTAACGATCCCTTTAACCATCAGACACACATCTATAAGATATCTTTGTAAAACGCGAAGAAGATTGTTTCCGCCAGTTAAAACTCACCTCCGATATCATTTTTTATTCCTCTTCCTCTAACGTAAGATACCTGTTAACTTTATCTTCCATCAACCTTTTTTACGCTACAACTTTAAATTTCATTCTTTAGTATCCGTGACGATACTTTGACAGAAACAAAGAAAGAGAGACTGAGATTATCAGACTTAAAAGTTGTAACTATTCCTTAAAGTATCTTAAAATAAATCTTCTATTTGTGTAGATAAACTCTGAACAAGATAAATCTATCTCGAGTGAATTATAAATAAAATTAGAATTATTCTAATAGCAATTTCTTTAAAGTTATGAACTAGTTTTGGAAGAATGATCAAATTCACAAAAATGTTTCAAACGGTTCTAAACGTTATGAACAAGACTGGTGGTGGTGGTGAAGGGGTTGAGGTGGAAGGGTGAGGGGTAGAATGGTGGGTCGATGACATCTATTTCCAAAAGGTTATAATTCAGTTCGCCTATCTAGCACCATTTCCCTGTTGGAAAAGTTTTCAAACTTAGATTAGCGATTCAATTTGGGTCGCTAGTAAATCATCCCTAAAATCGTTTTTTAATCTGGACAATGTGTAACGAATGAACGAACGAAAACGTCCGCTTTTCTCGATCTTTCGAAAGAGAGAAAAGAATAAGCGTTACCTTCAGGAGTTTCTTTCTCTTTCTTTCTTTCTTTCTCTCGTACGACTTCCTTTCAACTTCCTTTCAACTTCCTCCAGTTACTTGTTCAGCTCGATGCGTTTGCTCTCTTCTTCTTCTTCTTCTTCTAGTTCTTCTACTTTTTCTTTTACTTTTCCCTGCCACTCTGGCACTCGTTCAAACACAGATAAAAGAATAATAGCCGGGGGAGTGACTAGGTGTATATACTAACGATGCTTTTCGTTAACGTCTTCCTTAGAAAACAAGAGAAATGATTCTTCCTTCAGGAAAAACTCAATCCTTTTCCTCTTCTAGGAATGTACATAGACAATTTTTTTTTTCTAAATTATCAGAAAACTAGTATCGTAAAGAATCTTATTTCTAATAATTATTATTTCTTCTTCTACTTCTTCATGTGCCATCTACATTTCGATGGTTTGATTCTTATTGGTTTTTGTATGAAAGTGTTTTTTTCATATTGGTTGCATTCCTCGTATCAATCACAACTGTCCTACCCAGGAAATCCTATCAAAAGTGACGTACTATTTTTTATTAACACTTTGACTGCAACGTTGAAACTTGTTTCACTCAGAACTCCATAAAATAATACAAATGGATTTATTTGAAGAAAGTCAAGTAGCAACATAAATAGAAAAATGAATGAGAAAAATAAGAATGAGTATGATACGTTGGGAGTTTGTACGTCACGTTCGAGAATGTCGCCATGGAGGAATGAGGGGGAAAAATAGAGAAAAGGAAAGAAAGAAAGAAGAAAATAGAAGATGGCATGCAGCAGCAGCAACAGCATGCAGCATGCAGCATGCAACCAGGCATAGAAGGGTCGTGAAAATTGAAAAAAAGAATAATGAGGAAGGCGATGCAGCAGCAGGCTAGGAATTGTCCGGACGTGAACTTAGGGTCAGAGTACGAAGATAAAAAAAAATAATAGAAAAGCATTTCTAGAAGAGATGAGTTGAATGTGTGAGAATGCAAAAGCCACTCGTGTTTTCCTGTCACTCATACATTGCATAGGAACCTAAGTACCTAGGGTGACCTTCATCAACTTATTCCATGTGTCCTTTTACGTGTGTCAACTTCCCCTTCAACTCTTGATTATAAATATTTTTTAATTTAAATAATATTAATAATCAAATCGAAGTTTAATAATTAAATTATAATTTTGTCTTTATTTTAATTAGATTTTAAAAGTTTATTGCATATGAGTTTAATAATAATTCTAAGTTGTTTCATTCGTTTAAAAGTTTTTATTCTATACTACTTGGTTTTTTAAATATTAAATTTAATAGCCAACATTTTTGATGCAACTGTTTCTCTTTTATAAGTTTCTATATAAATTAATAATTATTTGTTATAAAAAAAAAAATTGTAAGACGTTAACTAAAACAAAAATATATGTAAAATAATTAACCATCATAATTTTTATTCTATTTTTTTTCTTTTCTATAACGTCGAAACATTAAACGTAAAAGAAAAGTTCGTAGAATAACACTTCTTTTTTAAACCTCTTTGATTTTTTTTTTCTCTCCTTGATTAAACTGTCGACGAAAAATAATCGATGGAAGCTAGGAAAAGCTTTAAAAAGAAATTTCTTCTTTTTATTTTTATAAAATCTGGATACAGAAGAGAAGTAGATGAAAGAAGAGGGGAAAAAAAAAATAAAATAAAGCTCACCACTACTTTTGAATACTAATTTCCTTTATGGTCTCGTGTCAAAGTATAACGTGTCTACATATTTAATTATAGAGTAACCCATGTAAAATTAGAGTGAGGGAACATGTCAATAAAGGAACACGATTTATACAAATATCGTTCAGAAACATCAATGCACTTAATTAACTTGCAGAATAATTTGCAATCTGCAGAAAGTTCTTCAACAGAGTGCAACTAGAAGTGCATATTTTTGGATACAAAAATGCATATCAACATAAACACCTAACTGAACAAAATAACATAATCGATAAACTTGTATGACTGTTATAACAAAAAATAATAAAACCAAATAAAAAAGAAAGGTTTGTTATCTGAGATTATTTTCCATGTAACAGTGGGTAGAAAAAATCTTAATTAGTAACATACAACGTGTAACGTGTTCCTCGTCAACGATTCTACGAAAGAGAGCAGTGAAAATGTTGATAAAAAGAGAGTAAAGAATAATAAAAAGGGGAAAAAGTGAGATAGAAAAGTGTTGCTGGTGGTGGAGGAAACAGAACGAATGAAAATGAGCGAGCGAATATGCGAGTGAGTCTCTGCTGGACTTCTTTCACCTTTATCAAAAGTCTACAGAAAAGGGTTGGAAGAGAGAAAAAGGTAGTTGCATACAACAACTATTCGTTCTACTGGGTGGTCCAAATACAAATACTTACACGAATTATTCCTCCAAATAAAAGTATTTTTATTCCTACAAAATCAAATCAAATAAATAAATTTTATTAATATTATGAATTGATATGATTTAAAAGTAAGATTGCAAATCTATTTTCTATAATCCCACCTTGTATATCATTTTAAGTACGAGTTACATTAAATGAAGCTACGTAGATGGACAGAAAATGGATGCGTTTGTAATAATGAGACCTGTTTCGAGAAACTGTCTAACTGAAATAAGAGATAAGCTTTCCTCCTCTCTTTCTCTCTCTCTTATGTTGTATTTGAAACGAAACAAAAAGAATAGGAAAATAAAGGAGGGTTGATCAAAGAGAGTATGTTAGAAACAAATCAGAAGAAATCTGATATCGTTGCACTTGTTTAATACCTTTCTAGTTTTTCAAATACTAATCCTTTAGAAAATCACAATGATTTCTATTATTTTAAATTATCTTTTCTCTCATCTTCTCTTAATTACAATTAGAATCTTTGGAATTAGAATCTCATTGAATTAAAATTCTGATTGAATTATAAATCTTATTGAATTTTTGATATCTTAAGAAAGAAAAAAATGGAATGTGATAAAAATAAAATAACTTTTGTGTACCTTAAACACTGTTACGTAATATGCAACTATAGTTTTATTCCATCATTCTTGTTCGCATCGTAGGAAGGAAGCAAATCTAGTGGATGCCCGATAATCTCGAAATTGCTGGATTATCGGAACCAGAGAGAAATAAGAGACAGAGAAAGATAGATAGTTACATAGACAGACACATATACATGTATATATGAAGAGAAAGAGAAAGAGAGAGAGATAGTGAAACATCGATCGAACGTTTTGGGTGCAAATTAAACGTGATCGCGATTTATTGGGTGGGCCGAATGGACGAACTGATGGAAATGCGTGTTCTCACACTAGAAAGAAATATATATATACATATATACATGTATATATATATGTATAGTAATGTTAGGATCGTTTAGAAGACAGCAAAGATCGATCATTCGAAACCAACTCAACACAGCATCCGATTGTCATGCTCGATTCATCAAACAGAAAATACTTCAAAAATCATTTCCAGTCTAATTTTCTTCAAGAAATATATCTCTGTGTGTGTGTGTAAAGCTTTATTGATTATTATAAATTAATATACTTGAAGTATATTGAAAGTATTTAATAATAATAATAATATATTGACATGACTGGAATTTAATTCTGGAGAATGAATTATTTCGATAATAAATCAACGATGAAAAATAATAAAAAAGACTTTGATAAAATGACTATAATAACGATCGCGTGTTTCTTTAGCATTAAATATATTTTGCATACCTTTCGTATCATTATCTCTATCCTCCTTCATTCTCATATTTTTTATTTTCTTTTTCCTTGTAATATAGAAATTATTATTGACCATACTCACGAAAGATTTGGTTGTATAATCTTTTTATACAAGATGATGTATTATCCTTTATGCAAGTATAATAAAAACACATTAATATAACAAACTAATAATAACAATAATAAAATAATAATAAAATATATTCTTCTTTTTATTGAAATAAAAATATGAGAAAATACGTTCACGTACTAGTTGGATATATTTCATTTTAAATCGCTAAAGAATAGTTTATTATTATTTATTTTATTATCAAGTTTATCCAAGCCTTTTGATTTGTTACATAAGAAAAAATATTTTAACTAGTTGACATCGAGAATTCATGGTGTATAAGTAATACGTGTCCAGCATTTCATGGGACTTGAAGCTTACTCTCTCTCTATCTTATGGTTATAAAGAAGTCAGCTCAGGTATTTATTTGCTGACTTACTGTACTGACCACAAAGGAACTAGAAAAGCAACGAAAGGAAGAAAGGGCTAGCTAGAGTAGGGGTGGTTACAGAACTAGAAGGAGGAATAGGAGGAAAAGATAGAGAAAGAAAAATAGATATAGTGTACACGATGAAAGGCGAAATCGTTGTGAAGCTTTTACGATCTTCTATATGTTACATTAGAATTGGCTTCAAGAGCTTACGTTAGTACGATATTCAGTAAAATTCTTAGAAAAATCCTCTTTTACTTGAGTTATAATAAATTATTTTATTTTTCAATCTATACACTCCACCTTCCTCCTCTTCAATCAGATTTTATCATAGATTTGAACTTATTAAACTTGACGTCAATATTTTATTTTAAATACGATAAAAAGATGATTTTATGACTCAGTGTATTATAAATTAATTTTAATGAATAGTAATTTTTTAATTTACGATCTAGAAAATGTTTTATACAAGTTAAATAATATACGACGAACTATCTTTGTATTTTTTAATTGTAATTTAATATAAAATAAAACAGAATAATGTATTCCTACGATAATTAATAACTTTCGTTGTATGGTTGGTATCGAAATAATTTTGTTAAATTTATACATGAATACTAGTTAACAGAAGAGTTCTCTAGTTCTAGTTCTATTCTATTCCCCTCCTGTCATCTTTATTTTCTTAAACTACCCTACGATAGAAACCAAAGTTCTTAAGGAGTTATGGAAAAGTTGGGGTAAAGGAAGCTCGATTGAATTCCACGACTATAGTAACAGCCAAAGACTTTTGAAACTGTTTAGTAGAAAAGATACACTCATCTGTAAGTACAATTACGCAATATTCTGCTATATGTTGCCTTATTCGCATAACATTTGCTTACATTAAACCTTAGTTCGTATACTTTCCAAGTTTTCAACATTACTGCTGATCTAGATAATTCTAATATTAATTATTACAAAGTAAATTAAAAAAATTAGAATTGAAAATTATAATAGTGTAATATTTAATTATTGTTCGAAATTCAAACCTGTAGTTCTCGTATGGTTGTTAGTTGATTATAATTAAGACTACAAATTTTATAGAACAATTCTCGTGAAATTTAACGAGATGGAAAATTGAAAACATTGAAAGTTCATCGAACCTATAAACGAGAGACATTAAAAAAGATTTTTCAGAGTAAGATTCGAGGTTTGTTCGAATCTTTCTGAATGGTTTAAGGAATTTAGCGAGTATTGGGAACTTGGAGAAGTCTCGAGATTCGAGATAGTAATCCAAGAGAAAGAGAGAGGGGTTCCTAGCATACGTCGAATAACTCCCATACTTGCATACCTTTACCTTATAATAGAAAAGAAAATTGTAATGGAATGGTAATAAGGGTATACAACGTTGTAATGAATTTTCCAATTTGAAACTATCAAAATAAATACAAAATTAATTTAATAACAATTCTAATACTTGTAACAAATAAATAATTGTTTGAAAAAAAATATTAGAATGCTGGAGTTAATTAAACGAGTTAGAATAAAAATAACAACAACACTCCAAAGGTTTTGTTTTTTCTAAAATAACTTTGAGAGTATAATAATCCTTTTAGTATTAAATTCAATTGATTCTAATCACCGAAATAAGCCAAGAATCTTCCCTCTTAGTTTCATCCTGAAAGTAGCTTTTACCCAAGATTTTCTTGCTCCTTGGAAGGACCTACCACGAAAGCCAAAAAGAGGGAGATCCTAGAATTCCACGCAGTGGCTAAAAGAAACCAAAGCAAAAAAAGATAATATCTTCTAGGGGGTTTTTTTTCCTCAGCTCCCATCGTATTTTCCCTCGACTTGTTCGAAACTCTGAACGAAAATAAGGCGTTGGTTGAAGGGAGGGAAAAGGGTTTGAGGGTGGGTAGATCTTCTTGTACATAGCCGACTGTTTCGAGCACTTAAGAGACCGGTGGGAAATTATAGCGTTCTTACATTTTTTTTCTTTTCTTTTATATCTTTTTATCCTTCAACTGGTCCATTTATAACTTAACTTCACTGTGATATCAAAAACAAAATAATTCTCTGTGTTAATCGAATAAGATTTGTTTCATTTTTATTTCGATATTTATTCAATCTTCTGATTTATTATTTAATTATTTATTTTATACTCTTAGTGTGTCAGGAATAAAAATACGTAAAAATAAGATATAAAAAGAATAATTGAAAATTTTCTATCAGAAGAAGAAGAGAAAAGGAGGAAAGTGTGGGGGAGAGAGAAGGAAAAAACTGACAGGAAATTAGAAAAATCCTTGTACGAAACGGAATTGGGACGATCGACAACATTTTCCAAGGATAGTTTTATCTCCAACGAAAAGGTCCTACGTAGTCGTCGTTGTCGTCATCCTTCTCGGTCGTCCTCTTAGTTGAGATAGAAGATTCGAAGAAGGATTCCCATCTGTATTCTCTCGAGGAATATGTAATTTCCGACGGACGTTCCTATATATTCTATTCTGGGTGAACCCAAGCATACCAGATTAGCATCGGATGTATTTGCCGTTATACTACTATGGAAAATCTACCTCGTATTATGTCGTAAAAGGTCCTAGGTGTGTGTTGTCTCGAGGCTAGAACAATTTTCTTATATATCCACTCCACCCTTAACTCCCTACTCCATGTACTTTTTTCCTACATTAAATTTTCTTATTTTGCCAATACCCCTAACTCAGATAATTCTCCTGAAATAATCTTTCTATGTTATTTTAATTATTCGATCTGATTTGTTCAAAAGTGTCATAACAGGTGACGAATCATGGGGTAAATGTTTAAATTGAAACCAAAATCATTCTTTTTTTTCTAGAAAATTCAGAAAGTCATCTATCGTTGTATACTTGAAAAGAAAACTTTGGATGGTTAGATGAATAAATTAAGTTAGTTTGAGAATGATTAACAAGAGGTATCATGAACCTTTAATCTATATCGAAACCTTTAAGAAATATTTGCGTTTCATTATTTTATCATACTTTCCCATTAACGAGACAATATTGTACATGGTTATCGAAGCGTTAAGTATTATTAAATCCAGCTTAATACAACAAAGTCCTTTGTTTTAATTAAAACGTTCGGGCCCACTGGTGTGCTCGCTGCAGTATATTCATCTGATAATAACATAAACAATAGCTTTTGTAGGGTATTAAGTAAATAAACTAATTAGTATGAACATCTACCCCTTAGTTTTAATGAGATGCATGCTTAACAGATGGTAAATACTCTTAAATAATCGAATTCTCAACTATACCATTGTATAGATTCAAAATCGTATCTTGAAAGAAACTTAATAAAAAAAAAACTAGTAAAAATAAGTCACCCAAGTAATCTTTCTTTCTACAAAATTATCTTCAACGTGTTCTAAAATAATATAAAATAAAATAAAAAGCAAAATAAGGTAAGAATGAGATACAAGAATTTACATTATTTGCAAACGACACACGTTTTCAGGAATACTATTCGAAAGAAAATCTAATATTTTCCAACAAGAAACGTGTTTGAATAAATGTTATTTATCGAGATGTCTGGATCACTCTTTAGAAATATACTATTTCAAGAAAATCTTACCTTTCTCAAATTGTAGAACCGTACAAACCTACGGTTCAACACACACACATACACAAAAATATAGTACACGTCGTATACATACTTTGGGTGTAAATTCAATGGGTGAGCTTTTTGTCTGGCATATGTGAATGCTTTTGTAGAATAACGAAACACAGATTGTGTTCTTACTTTGAAGTTAGGCGCGTTTTCCAACTCCCAGTTTAAGAGGATTCATTACAATAGAAGCGTTCATCAGAACTACTCAACTGCTTACGAGTCTGGGCGAGTATCTATCTATTTAATTAACGGCGTTCCATTTGCTTTCAATCTACCTGCGAATTTCCTTTGCCCTTAGCATGCGGTTAGCGTGCAGTCGCGTAATGGAACGAAGCCATAAGCTCTTTCTCTCTCTCTCATACATTCATTCACTCACTCACTTACTCTCTCTTTGTCTACACCAGCAGGAAGAGAAACGTTGTCCACTTCTACCACTCCTTAACAGTATCGATTACGTTATAGTTAATAATCCTCTTTGACGTATCACGATGAAGCATTACGATATTCTAATTCTCTCCTAGAGTAAAATATAATCAATGTAATATATATATTTTAATATAGAATAACTTTTGTTTGAAACATTTTGTTTAATAACTACAATACATAGTTGAATAATAATTGGTTACAACAGGGTGAAAGCATTTCCCAAAGACTATCTTAAAAAATCAACAGAACAACCAGTGCACTAAAAACGATGCAGTTAGTGTCTCTGAAAATGAGAAGCAAAAGGAACCTTCAAAGTTTAGTCACTGTATCAAAAATTATGAATCAGTTTATAGAAAATGATTGAAAAGACAAAGTATTATCGATGGGATGTTTTGCTTTTGACAACTGGTTGCTGACTGAATCAGGGAAAGGCAAACGACTTTAGATGACTGATCATGCTTTCTTTTTTATTTTAGATTTCCTTCTCTTCAGATTGATTTGTTTTTTGGTATTATTTTTATATGTGGATGTGTGTGTTTTTATTTTTGTTACTTTTATTATACATATTTTAGCAACGTCTCTTTGTACTGTCACTCTCTTTGAATATGTTATCCTTTGAGTAACGTTTAAAGTGGTTTAATTAATAATTCACCTTTGTTATTATATATCATCGAGTAAAGGAAAAGATAAAAGAGACAGAGAAAGAGAGAAATGAATTTATGATTTGAATACTATCTGGGGTTTGGCTTCAGAAATATATCAACCGACACACAGATTTCTTTTTTTCTGTCTGTTTGATATCTCCGCGTACCTTTTTATTTCCATTTTGTTGTTGTTTATTAGTCAGATTATTTTATTCGATACAACTCGAACTAGAAAATGATTTGGTTTGAAATATTTGTACTTTTTGTGATCCTTTTAGAAACGTCAAACTATGATTGCGATATCGAATCGAATAATGAATCAATGATTTGTATTATTAAAAGATAGAAAACAAAATAAACAAGTAGAAAATAGAAGTAAAAGAAGAAGAAGAAGAAGAAGAAGACAAGAAATTCTTATCGAATATAGATGGGGGGATTGAATGGGTTTACTCGACCATTTTAAAAAATGCATGCGATGGATTCGTGCAAATCTTTGCATTGCTGCACACTATGTTGACGACAACTATCGTGGATGCCTGCAATTTTTCTACGTCATGTTACCTATCCCTTAAAACCATTTGCATCGGAATTTATTCGAATACTTCTTCGAGATACTCCTAAACAAAAAATATATTTAAAATAAAAAAACAAGAAGAAGAGATCTGAAATAAAAAAGAAACAATCCAATATATTTTTATTTTATACAAATTTCTATAAACTTACGATCATAAACGATTGTTCAAATTGTGAAGATTAAACCTTATGCACTTCACAGGACCAATTTTGATAGCTTTGAGATGCAGGAAGCTTTCAATGCAAGGAGAAGAGATCTGAAATAAAACAAAACATTGAAATATTAAATATGAGATATTATTTTATATAAATTTATATTAATTTTACTATTATAGTAGAAGGATTGGGAAGAAGCCAAGCGATTGTTCGAATTATGGGATTAATCCTATGCACCTATAGGACCCCGATATTGATGGCCTCGAGACTCAACGCGGCGTTAAGCAATAAATTACCAATCATGGTTGCGCACAAGCGTTGCTTGTGAATTCACGTTCATCGATTGACAGAGAAATGAAGAGACACGCATGCACCCACACACACACACACATACACAAATCCAGATGTGTGTGTTTATTCTCAGATAAGATTACCTGCTTACTAAACAGCAATACACGTACACATTCAAACGAATGCAATAATAAAAATATATGCATTTTAGTATTTTCTTTTCCTATCCTTCCTCACCTTGGATAAGTGATTAGGTGAATAATAAAAATAAAATATAAGATGCAGTATATTTTAATTGATGTCAAAGTAAACGTGATTCTAAAATGTTTGATTGCAGCATCTCGAGGAAGATATGTTAATGTTTTGATGATAAATATGATAACCTTATGCTAGGGTCATTATCAATGCCCATCATGAATGTTGCAATTTCTGGATACCCCCTCTGACACACGAAATTACCTGTCGCATAGATTCCCTAAGGATTCGACCCGAAATGCAACGCGTATATTAACAGATTCTAATCTACGATCAAACCTTACATTGTTGGTTAAAGTCTTTACTATGACAATTGTCTTCTGTCAAAATGTATATTACTGTTTCAATTATCTCAATAATTCAATCATTTTTATAATTCTTATTTAATCATTCTATAAATATTGCAACGTCCTACCACAATTTTTTTATATTATTTTTCTTGCAGTGCAATTAAACTACGAGTGTGTAGTTTATGCTAAAGACAGATCAATTAAATTCTAATAATTATATGAATTAATAAGAATAATCTCTGATATTTTAAATAAAAAAATTATTAAACAATATTTATTTGACAAAGTCAGACGTTTCCAATAAAATCATAAATGGTATTTGTTATTCCTACATTGAATTGGAATTAGAGAATCAGTTTCTAATTTTACAAAGCTTATACATTTTGTGTGTAGAAATGATGACAGAAGTAATTAACCGATATAATTCCTGGCAAATGTAGGAATATCTGATTAACACGTATGCATATTATTGCAATGTATGTCTAATTACCAGATATAATTTGAGGTTTAATATGAGGCTATAAATAAATACTATTTATCTATTCTTCCCTTCCACTCATACGTCAAATACACTTTTAATAAATGAGAGGAGGAAAACAAGTTTACAGAAATAAAAAGAATATTAATTAAAAAATACTGAAACTATTTTATTGAGAGTAGAATCATTCTCCTAACTTTACGATCAACTTTTTCAAATATACTTTGATATATTCTTTTTGGTTGTTTAGTTTAAATTACTTTGAAATTCTTCGATAATAGGAAAAAATATCTGTCAAGATCACCTCGTCGTAGTCTTCTTCGTGGTGCATGCATGTATATATGCATGCATGCATAATAACGAAATTATAGTTATTTCAGAGTTTCTCACCAAGGAGAAAAATCTAGCGTATAATTTAACGATAAGCGTTCCTCCATAAGAGAAAGAGTACCGGAAATAGAACCGAAGAGAACCGGAAAGAGAAAGAGAGAAAAAGAGAGAGAGAGAGAAAGAGAAAGCCATAGCAAACCGAAACGAACGAGAACTCCAAGTCTATTTCAACGAAACGACGTCGAATAACCAAGCTTATTCGGATTTCCATGCATATTTTTCGAACTCTCTTTCTTTCTCTTTTTTTTTTTTTATGAACTCGTCACCATTGGGGCGATTGGTTTACTCCGAATCATCACTTTGTTTGTCTCTTTCTCATTTTTCTATCCATAAACAAGAAAAAGAATAAAACTTTTATAGATGATTCTACGACAAGATATTTTAATTGGAACGTATATGCAGTTTTGTTCTAATCTCTTATGCAATACCATGCTACGATATTGGAGTATGTACTCGTTTCGACCGTTGCGAATATTCAACGTGTAACTATTACTTAAACTAACAACAACAAAACTCTCTTGGGTGGGTGGAGAAAGGTGGAGGAGAGTGAGAGTTGTGTGAGAGGAAAGGAGGAGGTTTATGCCAGAATATGATATGAGACAAAAGTAACTTTATGAAAATTTGACTTTCAAAGTTAGTATTAAACCATGCTAATTCTTTTAAAATGAATCAATTGGAATGTATGAATTTTTTTATAAAGTAAACATTATTTAAAAATTATATAAAAATTATAATCAAATATAAAAACAGAACAATGACATTAGAAAATATTTTACATCGTTGTGAAAACATTTGTTAATCGAATTTTGAATGCACTAATTGCATGTGCAATAATTTCACAGAAAAAGTAGAAAGTTGTGAAATAAAGAAGCACTTTTTAAAATTAAAAGAACGTAAGAAAAAAGAATGGAAAGAATGAAAAGAATGAAGGAATGAAGGAAGGAAGAGGAGTAGAAGAGTATTCGCGGGTTCATCCGATCGGAAACTTTATGGAACCCATTGAAAATCAATGCCTGTGCAAGCTTATCGTTTATGGCGATCAATCGAGCGGATTTGACGTCTCTCTTCAAGAACACATTTCCCGAGTTAGCTGATCGATCCCATTTCTCCAACGGTCATTGTCCTTGTGCCCTTTTCGATACTATTTTTTTTTGTCTTCTTCTTCTTTCATTGTTTTTTTCCTTTTTATTCTTTCAAACCTTATTCAGGAAAGACGAGCGTCTTTTTTAACGTTAAGAATTTTCCTTACTTGGCACGAACGATCTTCGGGATAATCTCACCCTGTTGGAAATAAGATCAATCAAGATAACACCAAACCTTTTATCATATTTTTATATTTAATTACTTTATCTTGATATCGAATCTTATTTCTTAGTATTTTTTCCTTCTCTCTCTCTCTACAAAATTATGATCTTATCTTAGAAGATTTTAATAATGCATGGAAGTTTAAAATATTTGTTTAATATTTTTTAAATATATTTTAAATAAAAATAGTTTGACTTAAAATACTTTAGTTCAAGTTGAAATTAATTGAAAACATTTTAAATTGATATGAAATAAATTCTCGTATTAAAGAAAAAGAAAATAATTTATTATTAAAATAACTATTACTAGGTTCATTGAACAACATAAACTATTAGTTTAATATTTTATATCAAGTTTAAATGAAATGTTGATACAACAGCTTTTACGTTTAAGGTGGATACTTGAAAATTTATACGTAGGAAGCATATAATTAATGCATGCCTTTGGGCATGGTCTTCACTATGCTCACGGATGGGTAATTTTCTTTACCCCTACCTTCCTCCACCTTCCCCTCCATCCTACCACTAGCTATTGGTTTAAAAGTTAATTATCATGTGCAAGACAACTTAACGAAAGAACAACATCCCCTTATTTTATTAAATTTATACCTAAATGTTTTTATATTACACCAAGTACTTAATAAATTTATTATTAAAACATATATTTCAATAAATATTCAATAAATATATATTTCATATTAAAATAACGAGTATTAGTAATTAGTAATATCAATTATTCTGTCTTATTAATTTTCTCATTCCCTTGCAATAAAGAAATAGTTAATAATACACCATACAATATGAATTAACATAGTTTAATATCAAAAAAAGAAAGAATGGTTCATAAAATTTTGTTATATTCGTAAAAGCATGCTCTACTGTCCGAGTGTATTGCTTCGTTTTAAATTATTGTTCCAGAGATGTACTCACACACATACACAGAAAGAGAAACACAGTCAGACACAGTCAGACACATTTGATGTATCCTCTTTGAACCGTTCATTCGTTTGTTCGAAAACTCGAATTAATTCGAGTCCTGTTCCTCGTACTCCTTTCTTCCTACACTCCTCTTCTTTTTTTATTCTCTATCTCAAAAATCGATATCAATTTACGAATGAAAGAAAAGAAAAAAAGGGAATTAATGTTTGCAACATTGAAACTACCGGTGTTCGTTTCATTCAGCTCATTCAGCTCATTCAGTTCATTCAGTTCATTCCCTAGGATCTTTGGTATACGTGAAAATTCATATCGAAGGATCTAACATCCTGCAATTCGAAGGATTGTTGGAACAATCATTGCACAAAGACGATCGAGTTGTTTCAAAGGACGAAATGTATTCCGAGAACGTTTTCGAATACGATGTTCGATCCTTCTGACAAAGTTTATGCAATCATAACCCTACCACGCACAATGACTATACTACGAATGATGATTATTCCAAGTTAGTCCTATTGAAACAACTTCTGAACGAATTTCCACAACCACCACCACCTATCCTTCCTCTTCGACAAACTTTTCTCATTCTAGGGAAGGGATCTTTCAGATAAATCACACTCCTAGACTTACAATTGTAATTTTTTCTTAACAATAACAATAACTCCTTTTTAATAATTCTTTAAAAAAATCATTAATCGTTGGCTTGGTATTAAAAAAGTTTGAGAAACTTTGAAGAATAAAGATCGAGATAGGTTGAATAAATAAAGAATAAAAATCGTGAATGATTAGGGGATGTAGAAGTGGGACAAGGGTGGAGGAAGGGATGGCTTTTAGCTCAGTCAATGATTCGAAGCAAATTTAGTCATCCACGTGCACGACCAAAGAAAGTCCTTGGTTGAAATGCAAGCCAAAGGGAAGAGAGCAAACACAGCTTCTACTCGTTCGTTCATTCGTTGGTTCGTTCATTCGTCCAATCTCTCTCTCTCTCTTCCTACCCATCCACAACGTTTCCAGCCCTGCCCTTTGCCTTTGTTATTTGCGTCGAACTAAATTGAATGGCAGAACGAGAGGGCTCATCGACGTTAATCCTATACCCTATTTCTATTGAGAGAGTACATTATTGTTATTCGTCTAACAGCTAAGTTATTCCGTTGAATTTTTTCCTTTGGTTCATTTTCTTCAAGAAAATCACGAAGAACATTAAGAAAAATATTAACACGTTAAATGAATTTTATCTACTTTCTTAATATTCATTTTAAAATCTGATCAAACTCATTCAAACTTTGTATCTTTTTTATCCTAAATGCAAAACAAATTAATGTTAATCATTATTGCAAGATTATTTTGATACAAGTTAACTTCTACGTTTATAATTTTTTATTGCAATTAGGTTTATCGAATGTCGTTTAACTAAAAATGCAAGGAAACAATGTTGGTTTAACGAAACCAAACTTATCTTGCAATGCAAGTAATTAATTTATTGAATAAATTATATTTGAATAATATTAAGTAGTTTTTCGTATTACATTGATATTTTCTTGAACTAATTATGTTATCAAACCATTCCTTTCCCTCTTCGTATTTGCAATACCTTATCACGTAATAAAGAATTTCTCAACGTTGATAGATTATTTTCTTCTTCCCTAATTTGTTTTTCTTTTAAAAGAAATAAAGTTCACAAACAACGACGAATAATACAACCCGAAATAAAACGAAGAATAAGAAAATAAAAGATGATCACGTCGAGGTAGATAAAGGTGAAAAATTAATCCTAACTCGAGAGAAGATCACGTAGGTACAATCTCTTAGCTGTGAATCTTTGAATCGGTCACGGTTCATTCTTGGCAAAGAACAGAAAAGAAAAAAAGAAAAAATAAAGCTGAAATGGACGGGAAGGTTTGTGCATTGTCGTCAAACGAGGCTAGGCTGCTGCTGGTTGGTGGTGGTGGTAGTGGTGGTGGGTTGGGATAGAATGGGATGGGGTTGGTTCGACCCAAAAATATTTCTAAGCGACCGATTTATTATATCGCCCAAGCATCCGGACGTTTCGTTTCCGCCCGCGATAAATCTGAGTCGAGTAAAACAAGATAAAAAAAAAATGAAAGGAAGAAAGAAAAGGGGAAAAAACACACACACACAATTCGAAAGACTGTGGACACGATCGTTTACGAGCCATTGAACCAAATCGTATTATGTGGAAAAGAGGGGGTTGGTAGTGGAAGTGGGAGGTTACTGTTGAGGGTGAAAGTAAAAAAAAGACTTCGACAGGGGTTCGGGTAAGAGGTTACGCTTGTGTTTTACAAATTGGCACTCTTCCTGCAAAACTCCTATTTCCTATCGAAGTTTAAACCTTTTTATCGATGTATGTTAAAGTCTTGCAAACTAATACTAACCACTCTAATCGATGATTATTGCTACTTTAAATATCAATGAATGTTTCTTTACGATACGAATACAACATATTCTACGAAATACAAATTTATTTTAAACATACACACACATAAATATTTTTTTAATTATTATTCAGTTAGAGTTTTGAATACTTGTTATAAAACATACAAGTATGTAATATAATTTACAATATTAATTATTTTGTATGAAGGTTTTCACAAGATTTATTCGTGTATATATATGTGTATGTATATGTGATCGTATATCAAGTTGAATCCTATTAACACATTGCAGATTGCTCTCGAGATAATCCCCTATTTCGTATTATTGATTGAATATTAAGAATATTTATTTATATGGTGACAGAAACGTCATTTTTCACTTAACTCTCGATATCTCAAATTATTTAACATATTTAAACAATTTATTATACGTATATGTTTATATTCTTGCATATGGTTTAGCTAAATGCAACTTAAATTACTTTTTAATCTTAATTATCCTTCCACCTTGTGTATGTGTGTTTTATAAATTAAATAAATAGTCTATAAATGAATTGAAAGTTTCTGTAAATGATTTCAAGTTAGATTAAGTTATCTAAGTTTTTATCAAACAATAATATTCACAAGTGGTTAGGAAAAAAGTTATGCAAGTCAGAGATATTTAAAATTGGTTAAAATCTTTCAACAAAAGTATCAGAATGTATTCCTAAGTGTCAAAGAAGTTAAATAACGTTTAACTATAGTCATACGTCGTGAATGAAGAAACTTCTTCTTCTCCTTTACTCTCCTCTCCTTTTCTTATTCTTCTTCTTCTTCTTTCTAACATACCACGTTTAGTTGTTGGTCGTAGCCTCGTAAATAGTAAGAAAATTTATGGTCCTTTGTGACGGGGTTTACACTCAGTACAGTACTTCTTGCCTCCGTGTGAAAAGCCTTCGGACGACTGCAATAAGTGCCTCAACTCTCAAGAAAGAATTTAGTACCTAGACTCTAAATGGCCAATAAACCGTTCGACTATCCTCCTTCGACCGAGTTTCCTCCTATCGGGTTTCGTACACTGCTTTTATCAACATATACCTACTAGTGCTAACTATAATACACGTTTATGCACAAACTTGTATATAACGATTAAACATATTCAACAATTTAACCCACTTATGATAGTTTTGACAATTTATTATTCTCTAAACTCGTAGAGAAAGAGAAGAGAAGAGACTTTAAAATAATAAAATTTAAATAATAACATTTTTAAATAAAATAAAAAGTCATTGAAATGTACAAAATAAAGTCTGAGTGATCTTGTCACAGTTCTAAACAATGATTAATTATTTGCAAGACTCGTATGAGGAAAGATATTGAAATAAAATAAAATTGACAGTTCATCGAAACATAAACTAACACTATTAAAAACAATTTAATGAAGTTATTATAGTTGTAACAATTTATTATTTGTGATAATCGTGAGAGAGAAGAAGAGAGGATGAACTTTTATCGTACGATATCGTAATTCAATGAAAATTGCACCAACGAAATCACGTCTTTTATATTATTGCACATAGAAAAGCATGTTACCATTTGAAAATCATCCAGCCACCTATCCAACTCATCTGGCCACTTACCCCACCAGATTTGGGCGAATTATTAAACTCGGATTTAACGAAATATCTACGATAATAAACGAGATAAACGTTAACGCGACAGATAGTAGAATTTTCCTAACTCCAGAAATAATAACTGCATCGCGACTATTAACGTTCAATGTGATAATAACAATGACGATAACAATAATAACTATAACAATACTAATAATAATAATAATGACGATAAAGATAATGATAAAAGGATATAAACAATGAAAAGTGTATCCAAAATTTGGTTAAATATTTTCCCAATAATATTGGATTGCAACTAAAAAAAATGTCAAATATTTTCCCATAGAGTTCTGGTCAAAACTTCGACATATCTTTCTCACCAATCAAATAATGCAGATGAATAGTTGGAAGATTCAAAATTTACTAAATGCAATCCACGAGAAAGTGCAAGGGGAAGGGAAGAAGAGAAAACGTGGATTGCATTGCGTCGATGAAAATGGCAAGAAATGGGAAGCAATGGGTAAAGAAAAAGAAAATTCTAACCGACTAGAAAAAAAAGGGGATGTACAGTGTGATTGTCAGAGGGTTGAAAAGAGAATAAGGAAGAAGGGGTGAAGATAGGAATAGCAAAACTGAAGGGGAAAACAGAAATCCGTTCGGAAGTAACTCGTTCCAGGGTTCCTTCCTTGGTCGAACTATTATATACCATTATCACTTTTTCCACGTACTTCATTCACCCCCTCTCATTCATCCCCTACCAAAAGAAGAAACCTTACGTGAGTAAAAAAAAAATAAAACACGAAGAAAGGGTATACGGTTGACAGAAGGATAGTGCACGAACACAACTAGAGTTTTCTAACACTGAGAAAGATGGGAATGAGTATCCGTATCGTCGAGTAGTATTCTCTGCCTCGATATGAGATAAGAAAGACTGAGAAGAGGGTTGAGAGGGGGTTGAGAAGAAGAGGGGTAAAGAGAAAAGAGGTTTTCCAGCACTCTGGGAACTTCTTCTACGACACTTACGATTCTCTCGTCTCTTCTTTTCCCCTTTTCTCGATGGTAGACCCCACAGGGGCTTCGAGTTGGGAGTGGGATGAACAGGGAAAGATAGAATGATGAAAAAAAGGGTGTAAGAGGGAGGGTGGATAGAAAAAAAAAAATAAAAGGGAAAGAAAGAATGACGTGGGACTTGAGCTGGCGTAGAAAATTACCTCCGTTGGGTTTGTTCGAATGTGTTGGAATTTTCTTCTTCTTCTTCTTCCTCCTTTTTCCTATTCGCCATTTCTGTCCAACTCTGACACAAGTCTCTCTTCTTCTTCATCTTTCTTTCTCTCTCTTTCTACCGTCTATCTGTCAATTTTAGACCGGATACGAGCATATGGTTCCATCAACCTTCTTCATCCACTTGATTGGCTTCTGTTGAAAGAAGAAGACAAAAAATATCTGACGAATCCGATTTAAGATTGATATACCCTTGACGTTATTTTTAATAATCCTATCTTCTTCTTATTTTTTTTCTACGAAACTTTAAGAGTGGAGAGTGGAGATTATAATTCTTTGAATAAATAATTGTCAATGTATCCTAAAATAATTCGCAAAAAGGTTAGACAAATTCTATCGATAGATCGTTTTTCTTCTTCATTCGACCAAATGTCTTCTTTCATCGTTGAAAGTGGTGACACTTCTTTTGAGATATAACCGGGGGTTTGCTGTCCTTTCCATTGGCACACGTCCGAAATCCCCTTTTTTACAAAGGATTCCAAGTTTTTTCTTTCCTTCTTTCAACAAACTTTCTCTTTGGAATGGGAAAGAACAAAAGAATAAAACAAGAAAAGAAATAGAGATTTATATTTGTTAATATTTAATATTTGATGAATAATATTTGTAGGATGTTAAGAAATATTTAAACATGAAATCAAGAAACTCTAAATTCAAAACAGATACAAATGACTGAAAAAAGAAAACGTGGAATGGTTTTTAGTATTGAAAAAAAAAAATATAATAAAAAAAACTAAACGATTCTATGGGAAATGAATCGACGAGGGTGTCGTCGTAGAATTGGGCTACAGGGAAAAAAAAAATTTGAAGAAGAAGAGGAGAGATGGGAGTGAAGGGAAGGTGAATCAGTGAGAGAGAGAGAAGGTTGAGGTTTTTTTGCAAGGGGTGTTTTGTCGTCGTCGTGTCCAGAGTGTTGTGTCCCTGGGTGGCATAGTTCGTTCAATATGGTCGAAAAGCAAAAGCAGCCAGGGTTGGCAGACACAGGCAGGCACAGGAAGGTTGGGAAACAGGTTGGGGAACAGGTTGGGCATTTGAGAACGAATGGTTAAGCCGTCCTGGATCTCGCTAAATAAATCGGCACGCCTCTACTGCAACTACCCTCACTCTCATCCCCTCACTCTAACGCCAACCCCCACCTTCGACCCCTTTTTTTTGTCGCCTATTCTTCGGACGATGCTGCTACGATCGAGTTGCCTTCGATTTTGTACGAGCGTTGCTCGAAAGCCCGTAACTGGGAGGGAAAAGGGCTGCTACCAACCGGAAAAGCTTCAATCCCTTCCACCCTTTCTCCCCATCTCTCCCTTCCATAGCTTTTCAGTCAAACGAAAAAAGACTAAATAGAAGAAAAAGTCAAAAGAATCGAGAGAATAAAGGTGAAGGGTATGTATAGCATCGAACTCTTCTTTTTTTCTTTCTTTCTTTCAGGGGGATACAAAAAAGAGAAGAAAAAAAAGGGGAAATGTATGTGCAAATATCTTTCAGAATATTCCTATCTCTCTCTCTTTCCTTGTACTATCAGTCTCGTACAATCTTCAATCGATTTGTTTTAGTGATACTAAAAAAAAAAATAAGATACGATTTGTTAAGAAATTTCTAAAGCTTACAGCATTGAATGCAAGTATATTTTTAACATCTACAACTAACGTGTTTATTTTACATCTAAAATATATAATAGGATTTACACAATTTAAAAAATAAATAAATTATATGGGAAAATAAAAATTGTTGTCTAAAAACACTAACACCATAAAGAATGATCATTGCATTTGCGAAGATAAATTTGTTCGAGAAGTAAAATAAAATTGAAAGTAAAGTTTGTTTTGGTGCAATGAATATTCTGGAAATAGATGGGTTCACGAGTTACGTGAAAATGATTTTGTTTAATAGAAAAATAAGTTTTTTTTCCACTTGATTAGGAGTTTATCAATACGTTTCTGATATATTTTAAATGTGTATATGTGTG
Organism: Mischocyttarus mexicanus; assembly: GCA_023678845.1. Taxonomy (NCBI): domain Eukaryota; kingdom Metazoa; phylum Arthropoda; class Insecta; order Hymenoptera; family Vespidae; genus Mischocyttarus; species Mischocyttarus mexicanus. The sequence continues at coordinate 586,396 of JACGTP010000058.1, read as the reverse complement.
TACAGGATCAATAAAGATAAACGTAAGGAAAGGTGAAAGATAGAAAATTAAATGTACAAATAGATATCTCTGAAAGATTTTCTTCTCGATTGGTTTTCTTTTTCTCTTTCTCTTTCTCTCTCATTCATTCATTCAATACCATTCTCTCACACCATCACCATTTTTACACACGATTACTTCTTACCATTCTTTCTCAGTTCGTTTCTTCTCCTTCGTAAAGTTTCTCGTAAATTGAGTCTTTCGATGCTCAGGCCAGTAGAAAGAGATATTTATTTATTGAAAAAAAAAATATAAAACTGAAAGAAGCAAATGAAAAAAGACAAAGTTTAGCAACGTTTCTATGAAAGTAGTAGTGGTTATGAAAAGTGGTGTGATGGTTGTGAGTGAGAAGGTTGGTTAAGGGAAGTAAAGAAGGGTTTTTTTTTCAGATCACGCTACTCGTAAAATATAAACTTCTCGATTACACGACTCCAAAGATGAAAACGTTCAAACTAGTCTGGGTAATACGGTGTAAAAAGTTTTAATCTGGCCGCGTTGAAAATACTAAACCTCTTATTAAATTCTATCCTTTTACCTTGGAAAGGAAATAAAAAAGGGAAGACAAGAAATACAGGTGGTGGTAGTGGTGCTGTTACTGCTGCTCAAGTCGAAAGGGAAAATCGTAATCGCAAAGGAGTGAAGTAGGAAAGTAGGAAAGTAGGAAAGTAGGATAAAAATGAAACGAAATGAGTGTAACAGACAGACAGAGAGAAAGAAAGAGAAAAAGGTACGTTTGAATGTTCCTGTTCCAATTGACGAAGAGAGAGAATGAAAGAGAGAGAAAGATAGTCAGAGGAAAAGGGTGAAGGGTGAAGGGAAAGGGGAAAGTTCCCTAGATAAAACGTAACTCTCTAGAACACGGTAATTTAATACCCGTTTCTCGATGCCTCATCATCTTCTTTTTCGATCTAAAAGTTTCGATCCCTGACGAAGGGATAAGAAATTTTCTTCTTCATCTTCTTCCTTTTTTTGTGCGAATAAAGGCAAAAGAAGTAATTACCTGCCTTCTCTGATTGGCCATTTATTTTTTTTTTTATTTCACGCTCGATTCGACTTCCTGACTTACTTCCTAACCGATTTAAAAGGTCGGCGAACCCTAAATGGGCGATCGTTTATAGTCCAGGATTGAAAATGTTATCTGACGTTAACTACAAGGTGTTTCCTGTCTTATTTATTTTAATGTTGGTTTATTTAAAATGAATTTATTACTATTTTATTAATTACAGAACAGCTACTGTCACTTTAAAACACGTGCTCGCATTGTAGATTTAATGTCAAATTTTTTAAACCAATTAAATAACGAAGATAATAATTTATTTTATTGTAAAAATAATTAATAAGTATTTTATACGTTGTTGGTATATTTTTAATACACTAATATCACTCTTTTATAATTTTAATAAATTACAGAACAGCTACTGTCACATTTAACCACGTGCTCGTGTAAAAAGGTTTAATATTAAATTGAATTATGACAGAAGAAATTAATAAATCTTAAATTATTCTTCAATAATAATAAACTATTATCCCATAAATAATATTTAATATTAAAATAACTTTCATCCTGACACGAAACAAAATACGAGTTTATTCTAAACGGAACGACGAGGTTTGGTAAAATCCAACGAAAAAGGATTGCTAAAATGTGTTTCCTCTTCTCCACCTCAACCCTCTGTTCCTCTCACCCCTATTCGAATCTCAGTGACGAACCAACCAGCACCGTTTCTGGTAGGAACCACTCGAATTTGACCATCCAAAGCGGATTCCACTCGTCCTCGCGTTTCTCCTTTCGGATTGCCGTCACGGACTCGCCGGCGAATTAACTGATCTAATTACCACGAATTTCAGATCGAACGAAACTATCGAACCGGATTGGTCCGCGAACCGAAATCGAGAATTCAACCTCTAGTTGCCACCCCCGAAAATCCCCACATCTCCCCTTCGTATCTGGCTGCCTACTCGTTTGCCCTACACTAAATTGCTTGCCTTCCTTGCCGGAAGAACACTACCCTGGTGTTTCCAAACTGCATTAAATCCCTGTTTGCAACATTCAAAGTTCTTTTTTCTTTCCTTACTTTTCTCATATTTATTTTCTTTTTAGATGGTTCTAATAAATTTTAAATAATCATCTAAAGTGTATGCAAGTGTTGTTAATTTAATTTGGTTCGTCATCGTGTAAAGTGAAGGAAACAAATCTGAGATTGTTTCTCTCGTTCGTGTTTCGTACAAAAGGTTAATAGTAGATTGACAAAAGGAGGATGAACTGAGTGGAGGTAGAGGGAAGAAGGAAGGGAAGGGTGGCAGTAACTATGATGGGTGGTTAACGAAAATCGTTGGTATTGGACTCGTAGGAGAAATCGTAGGAACCAACTCATCGAATGAATTTCTCTCAAGGGAGAACTTCGGTGACCGAACTCCATTCCGGAAATTGGCCAAAAATCAAACTAAAGCGGCTATAGCGAACGTGTGCAGCAATCGTCTCTTTCTGTCTCTCTTCTCTCGTAGGAACTCTAACAAATCTGTGGTTTAACAGCAACCTCGAAACAATCCGATTTACAATGGACTATGAAAAAGAGAGAAATAAATTGTTCAAACGTTATAAAACCATCACGATATATGCATTGAACAAATATATCTAAAGTTAATATAAATATAAAGCAATATTTTATTCCTTTTTTTTTTTTTATAAACCATTCATGGTATTTACTCTTCCAACCAAATAACTTTCGATGAATGTATTTTTTTTTTTAACATTGATTCCTCCATACGATTATCAAAGAAAATCAAAATCCTCTTCCAATGGCAATACAAAAATTTGTTCAACGAAATATCAAATCGTACACGATTTTCTTTTATAAAAGTTTTTCACTAACTAATTTTGATCGAGTTGAAACGAATAAAATCATAAACAAAATGTGAGAAATATTTGTGTTTCTTTTCTGAACTTGAAAAGAGTTTTTGAAAGAATAAAAGAAATCAAAATCTAGATTCTTGATTAATTCTTTAAATTGTAATAACCACTGTAGCTTTTTTTATCCTTCTTAACTATTTTTTCAATCATTTAATCAGAGTAACGAAAATAGTAAGATCCCTGGGAGAAAAATAAGATAAGTTTCAAGGGTAGGTGAAATTTTTCCTGGAAATATCCATTACCATGAACTGGTGGAACGAGAAGGGTGAAGGGGTGAGACAGATAAATGTTAGAAAGGAAGTAGGAGGATAGTTAAAAGAAGTTTCCTTACCTCCTTCTACTCTTTTTCTCAACAAAAAAAAAAAAAGAAATCTTTCCATCTCTCTTTCACACAATTCTTTCCTTCCATTCCTTCTCTTCCACCTTCTTCGTTTCAATTTCTCTCTTCCTCTTACATTTTTCTTCTTCTTCTTCTTCTTCTTTCTACCATCTCATACTGGGAAGAAAAAGAAAAAAAGAAAGCCATCCTCGGTGCAGTTTTGGTTCCTTCTTTCTCTTCACTTTCTTCATTTTCTACCCAAGAGTACTGGTACAGAATGCATTAGTGTGGTTGCCTGTTGGATTATACGAATTGTCCTTCGTTTCCACGTGGCTTAACGTTTATGGTTTTGGCCTTTGAGGGTTAACGAGAAATTTCACTTTATCTCTTTTGTTGAAAGTATAACAAAAAAAAAATAATAAAAAGATAAGAGAGAGATGGTAAGATGCAGCAACTTTGGTTTTTATTTGGATACCTCGTTAAAGTGTCTTTATTAATTATTATATTAAATATATAATAAATATAATAATTAATATCAGGTGTTGGAATTAATTCATAATGCTTTAAAAAGTATTTAAAATATTTTTTAAGTATCGTCAAACGATGGACAGTATTTATTTTTTAATTGTCATTTAAAATAAATCTTTATTCGTATCTCAATAAATATTTATTTAATATTTATTTTTCCAAACCGATTGAAATAAAAATTAATGAAGTAACAATTACACTGTAATTAACATTGTGGCAATAGTTCTGCTCTTTTAAATACAATCCTTGAACAAATAATAATAAAAATAACAAATGCAACGATTGAAATGGTAGTTTGTAATTTCAATACGAGTGGACAAATAAATAAATAAATAAATAATGTGCAAGTGTATATGTAAATAAGTTTGTGTGTGTGAGAAGTACGTCGTCAGCAGGAGCTGGCTACACACCGAAACGACTCATTGTCAGAATTAGGATATTTAAAAGCGTACAAATTCGGTGCGAGGTACGTCAATTAGAGCGTGTCAGGACGATTAACGATACCCGGAGGAGTACACGAATCAGCATATTCGGTATATAGAATGTCCAATTTAACTCTACCATCTAAAATCTATCGGAGCAAATTTACCGAACCACCGTTCACCACTGTTGACCGATTTTAATACTTATTTTTAATTATACGTATTCACATATGTGTTGATTTTATACGTTCACCGATTTACGATTATGGTTAATCCATCGAAAAGTTTCATTCGTTAGATTCAATCAAAATGAAATGATATATTTTATGGTTAAAGATTGGTCATTGTATTATGAAATATATCCTTGATCGTATTACAATAAAATATTTATACATTTTTATATAAATAAAGTATTGTAATAAAGTTTAAATTTAAAACTGATTGGTATTTTTCTATCGACACATATTTTTCTTCTATTTGAAATAATCTTTTTTATTTTCTTATCTCAATGATCGATTTCCATCGATAACATTTATATTTTTGTTAGTTTGAATCCTCTAAACGATTGAGGATTATTTATACGATTTAATGTGAAACAGAGTATGCAATTATTATATCGATGGAAGTGTTGCGATTAGCGTACAAACTCGTTTTTGCAATTACGTGTTAAACATATATGTGTGTATTTGAGTGAGTTCTCGTTCATTGAGAGTATGTTGTTCTTTAGATTATCACGGTTCGTTGACAACTCAGTTACGATACCTTCCTTCACGCTCAATAAACATAATAAGCATTATTCGAACGAATAAACGACACTCTGAGAAAAATTATCTTCCAAATGGTACGATTATCGTAAAAAGAATAAAAGAGAGAGAGAGTGGTAGGATATACGGAAATAGAATAAATAGAAAAGTAGAATGTTACGTGGATAAAAAAAAGGAGAAAGAAAAGTTGAGTGGTAAATCACACTGTACAGTTTTTCAAGTTTTACTATGAGAATAATATTCTACGAAAATGAAATGTTAATTATTTTTCTTTTTAGATGCAACACTTATAACCAATCAAATTAAAATAAAAAATACCTGTCAATCAAAATTTGCAATGAAAGCATTATTTGTAGAAATGTGTTTAGCATATTTGACCCAACCAGATCTAATCAGGGTTGTATCAGAGTTTCAATCAAGTTGAAATAAAAATATTTATGAATAAAAATTTGTTATGAAAGATAATTCTTAGCAATGAGCAATGTGTTGAGCTAACTCGATCTGACCAAACCTGAACAGACTCGACAGGATAATAATTCTCTTAAAATCATAAAGTTCATCATTTTCCCACTAACTGTCCTGTCCTGTCTCTCTCTCTTTCTCTCTCTCTCTCTCTCTATTTATGTATAACATTTATACAGCTTAACACAAGCCGAGCGTGGTAAGCTATACGATGAGATGACAGAAGCGTTCTCTGTTGACTGACGACTTGCCCAAACTATGCGAGTACTTTACACCCTCGTTATCCCACCAGTTCAGAGGAATGAACCGTCAACTTGAACCAATCCTCTTCCTACTCTCTCTCTCATTCTCTCACTCTCTCTCACTCTCTTTCACTTCACTATTCGCTATGCAGATTTCTACTAGAAGTTTAACAAAGTAAACCCTGCCCACAGATCTTGTTTTTGACCAGTTTATTTTTAACACTCTCAGATTAATACCATCAAGATTTTCATTCTATAATTTACATTTCTTTTTTAAATATTTATATTAAAAATAACTTATTTTTCTTTAAAGTTGTACTTTAAATGTCAAAAAAAGAACAAGGAATTAATCTCAATGATAATTATTATTATAATAAATAATAATATTCATCAGAGTTATTGACAATTTGAAGTAGAGTGTCCAGGCAAACGTGTAACCAATCAAAACTTTTCTACAGAGTTTTCTACTTGATTATTCTTTCTTTCCATCTATCCTCCTCCCCATTATTAAATCTGTAAAACTTGGATCGATAATCTTCGTTAATGCAAAACGTCTTAATTACATATTTCCTAGCACTTTTCCTTCGAGATGCCTGCTTCGTTATCCAATTTATCTGGCTCGACTTGGTCGACTATAACAGACAACTTTTATTATTTTTTTCTTTCTCTCTCCCTTATTTTATTTTCTCCTTCTTTCTCTTCACAATCTTCTTTTTCTTTTTCTTATTTCGTGAGCTGATCCTCTTCTCTTCTTAATTAAGTGTCACTTAACGGTACCAGGTAAATAACGATACGAAACCCCTCATTCGAAATTCGATGCGGTTTGCCAGTCAGAAAGAAAAAAAAAATTGAGATAAACTTAAAAAAATAATCCTCGTATTCCTCGATTTTAGTTTTAGAAAGAACTACCAAGATAAAATAATATTAATAATAATATTCATCATCGGTATTGACAAATTTGAAATAAGTTTTGAGTGTCAAGGAAACGTTCAGTCAATCAAAACTTTTAAACAGATTACAAAATAAGAAAGAAATATAGAAAAAATTGTTTTGATAAGTGGTTCCTACGAATGAAGTGTCAAAAGAAGATGTCTGTTGTTTTTTGAAAAATTTGATTCTGTTGAAAACGTCAAACTTATTTGAAATTTCATGCAGTTTGTTTGAATTTTAAAGAAAGAATAAACAAAAAAATAATCAACAAAGTCTTGATTCTAGTTTTTAGAAAGAACAATTCAGAGTGCTATCATAATTTGTAATCAGACAAAAAATAAAAGAATTTTGATGAGTGGTTCCTTTGAAGGTTGTGTTGGGTTGGTAGGGTTGTCTTGCATTTCGTGTTCAGTAGCAGGATCTTTCTCAGTCTTCTGTTAATGCCTGTCACGTATCCAAACGGACGTTTCCTACTCAGAAAAGCTCAGGTCTTTTCTCGTCTGCAAAGCTTTCCTACTCGTATTTCCTCCTATCTTTCTAAACGTCGAGAACTGTATGCTCATTTTATGCCCCCTAGTCCTGACACGTCATTTTTAGTTATTTTCTTTTCTCCAACTACCCCTAACACCTAAACCTTCTATATTCGATCGAACATTTGTTTCGATGAACTATGACACGTATTTCATTTTTTTTTGTATCAAAAACTTCATGTAACCCTAAAGCAAAACCTTTTCAACAATAAACGTCGTATTAAAAATTGATCAAAAAATATAAAAGAAAGAAAAACTGAAAGGAGTGGAAAAGAATACAAATGCAGGGCGAATTCGTGACGAAAAAGAAATAAAAAGAAATAGAGGAAAATATATCGATCCTATGATACCCCTAAGTCCTTATTTTTTTCTTGATTTGACACGTAACATGATATTTCGTTAACGAAACTAAAACTCTCGACAGAAGCTTCATATAAAAAGTGAGATGATATTTTTTCTAGAACGTTGCCTTGATAGGTTTCTTAAATTTACTAACACCTTGTTTTATTTTCATATATATTTAGAACTATAAGTTTAATCAATGCTCTTAAATTGGATTAAATGTCTATTTTTTAACATACGAAATGTGATAAAAATGGTCAGCTTACATTAGATGTACCTTTGGATCCTTGCATCCAATACTGCAATATCCATATCCATAACTGCAGGTATCCATATGTGTAAATCAATCTTCACCACTACACACACTCGCGCACATATGCATGTCACTTGCATAGGAAGAATGCACGCACTCACGTATACGCAAACTCGAAATAAAATGACGTACTTTAAATAATATCCATGTTATTCCTTCCGACGCTCAAAGAAGACTATCGATTTTTATGAAAAATAGATACGAACATAATCGAAAGACACCGAACATACACGAAGGTCAATGACTAATCAAATGACGAAATGACGTCGTGCGCAATTGTCGACACCGGCCGAAAAGTGACGAAGAGTACCGAACGTAAACAAAACATTGCAATGCTTAATTAAGTCGATAGTTAAAAAATGTTTTTCTATGCCAAATTTCTTAGAATTCACCGAGGGATACACGAACATTACCGAAGATAGATGCTTACCTCACTCGGCTTGAACTAACACCTTTGCCTATCTTTCTTTCAATACATATGGCTTACGTTGACCTACTTTTCTCACCAGTGACCTACATTTCTTACCAGTGACCTATATTTCTTACGAGTGACCTACTTTTCAACAGCTGTTATCTCCAACGATAGATTTTTATTTTATTTCTTTAATATTTAAATTATTAATATGTAGATAAAATTGTTAATAAATAATTGTTTAATGTTACTGAATATCTTTAATAAACTTAATTAAAAATAATAGAGTATTTTATTTATTTCTTGACCTTTTTATTAAGATATTTTCTATACGATTGATGACATTTTATTAAAACTTTTTAAATGAATTTGACAGACATTGCAACGTCTTGTTGAGTAATTGCTAATAAATAAATAAATGAATATTAATATTGGCATTTAATATCTTCGATACGTCAAATCTTTGTTTTATATTTCCAAATTATAAATTATAATTTTTCTAATTAAAATATACTACTACTACTACTAAAATATTATTATAGAATACTACACAAACATAGTTTTATCTTTCTTAAAATTGTTTGAATTTCTGTCCACGTATTGGAAGGAAAAAAAAATAAAAAATTAAGAACAATCAACGCTTTTATGTGTGATTTACGATACCCTAAGAACCATTGTCGTCTTCTAAGGTAGGATTCTTACGAAACACAGAAACGTTCTTCTTTATCCTAACACAACCATCTTTCCTTCCTTCCTTCCTTCTTTCCACCAATCATCGTCCTTCCTATTATCCAACATGCTTTTTCGTTCTGTCGCTTTCCAAATTCATTCCAACAGCGTAGAAACTGTTCGTCTCTATTACGAATCCGCGTCTCGTAAATCCCTACGATTCGGTGGCTGAGATCGGTGAAGGGGGATTCGTAGGATAGGTTTCTTTTTATCCTTTTCCTATTCCTTTATCCTCGTGCTTTTTTTTTTCGAAAGAAAAAAGTCACGTTACCATTTACGAGACTCACTTTCCTTCTCTTCTTTTTGATTCTTCGTGTTATTTCTTTTGGATGTACTATAGCTGTCAAATGGTATCAAAAGACTTTGTCATTTTATTTCCCTGCAAAATCCATCGAAAGAAAACTTTTCTTATTCGATCTACACGTATAGTTTTATCCTAGGATTAGTTTATTCTTGTACAGAAATGACTATTATTGTTAAAGGTATTATCGTTCAATGTTCTCCGTCATTTCTACTTCATCCTGACGTTGAAATTTGTCGCGGGGTCGTATATGGGTAAACCACGACGTAAATCGCGGCTTGCCCAAACCCACTCACCCTCTCCTGTTCCTCTACAACCCTCCACCACCCTCTCATTGACGTAACGATTAACGTTCACGACTTCCTATGGATTTCTAAAGCATCACTCGCTTACCATTCGTTGGTAACAAAATCCTATTGACATTTCGAGATCACGTTTGATGCCTACCAACTCTAGGACGAAATAATGCCATTGTAATTGGATAAACAGATCCCCCACTCTATACCTCAACCCTAACACCAACCCCAACTACTATGAAACTTCGATTCAATGTGTGATTCTCTTGGAATTGACCCTGTCACATCGGAAGTAGCTTTCAATTTACCCTTAAATCACCTTCTCTTGCAATTTCGAACAATTTAAATCATATCTCAAAATTTCATTTTGCTTTTTATGTTTTTAGTTCTATTTTACTTTACGAGATAAACCCATTAATAAAATAGAAACTATTTCTCATAAATGTCATCTTAAATTTCAATATTAATCTCATGGAATGTTGAATAACAATAAAAATACAAATAAAATAAATGGTAGAAGTGATAGAAACAATTGGAGCCAAGAATTTAGATTGTATTGGTTTGGATATTGTATTTTACTGATCAAAACATTATGAAAATTTGTGCAATATGTGTGAATATGTTGATGATAAACGTGATATCTACGTTATCGGCATGAATGGAAACCTGAATTGATTTTTAGACGTTTTCTAGGTCCCCTGTGACACACCTACGATCATTCCTTTGAATTTATTTAATAAAAAAGTATGTCAAATATTTAGGATTAATAAATAAGGGTTTTTATTAGAATAGTGCTGAATGGTTTGAGATAAGAAAAATTGTTGTTTAATTGGTTGGTCGGAAAGGTCGCAATACAGAATGGATTTATGAAGAAATATCATAAAAGGGGTTGCTAGGGTTAAAAAAAAGACTATGACGAATGAACTGACCAAAAGGGTGTGTTGTGTACACACATCTAACTTCGAAAAGGGTGGTGGTAGTTTTGAAAACGAGAACACACAAGACCAGGGCGTAGTCCTCGGTGCCACCGAGAAACTCGATGCAACTTTTCTATGGGTTTTATGGGATTCTCCACTCTTTCATCTGGCAGGATTCCAAACGACCTTTCTTCTCGATCGAACCAACGAAAAAAAACCTTGTAGGATTTCTAGGTCCATGTGAAATGCAGTTAAGGTTAATTAAGAAACACCACGATTGAAATGATTTATCTGCTTAATTAATTTGTGCAGTGAACGATTACAAATGTGATTTCTATTTCCTGACAAAAATAAATACTTTCATGTAATTATTTATCGTTTGTAGAATATTCTCACTCAAAACACGTTTACGAACCTTTCTTCCCCTATAAGAATACACCCCCTCTTTTATAGATCAAGCACGAGTTAGTCAAAAAGAAAAAAAACAAAACTCTTCGAGTAAAATGAATTCGAGTTTATCCAAGCAAGGAATGTGTGTGTGTGTGTGGGTGGAGGGTGGCTGTTATAAATCGAAAAGATCAACAATCATTCAAGAAAGAGAGAGAAAAAAAACAACAGAGGTGTTTATTATAGTAGATCGTAAATATCTAAGAGGTAAAGTAGAGAAGCCCTTTTTTTTCGATACCCTAAAAGAAAAAAAAGGAAAGGAAAAATAGGGATCGTCGTGACCCTCGAAAAAGATCGACATGACTTTTTGGAATATAATCCAGGTCTCTCTCTCTCACTGTTTCTTCGATCGATAATACTCAAGATCATGTTTTTTTATTTGGCAGAAGAAAAAGAAGGGTGGCAGAAGCCCTAGCCCTATTTGCTTGTTCACCTTATCGAACTACTCGTTCTAAGGGAACAACGTACGTACATAGGTTGATATATAAAAGATATCTCGAATAAAAGTAGGGAATACCATCACGTCATTTCTGTCCCTTCAAAAAAAGGGAACACACTTTTCTACGAGGATCGTCAACAAGAAACGTGCTTCTTTCTTAGAACATTTAAGGATTTAAAAGCGTTAGAAGTATCTATATTCTACTACCTTAGACTAGGACATGCATATATACACATATTATTGAAATCCACTGATAAGGGCTACACCAAACTCTTGGAAATGAAATAAAGTAGGTAAGAAGTTACCGAACGTGAGATATAAAACATTTTCTATGGTATATTAAATTCAAAAATGTAGAAGAAGAAGATCTGTGCAAACAGCTGACTACTATCTCCAAACACTATGAAATTCTATTTCTATTTTTTTTTAATAATAAATAAATAAATAAATATTAATATTGGCATTTAATATTTTTCGATACGTCAAATCATTGTTTTATATTTCCAAATTATAAATTATCATTTTTCTAATTAAAATATTGAAACCACTAAGTTTAATCAATTCACGATAATACCAATGGAAATACTTGCCACTTAAAATGCAACTTTTTGATTAGCTTAATTAATACAAACGTAAGATATTTAAACATGTCGATCAATAAATTTGTGTATGGTTTTAGGAAGGTTTAATACTATTAAAGTGTTTGATCAAGGGTCATTTCCGTTATCAGTCACACTCCATGGTTTCTCTAATTGCATTTTAATTAGGATTTTCCTTTTCAACATCTCTAATTTTAATTAATAGCTTTTGCCCAGAGATACATTGAGAGAGACAGGCAAACTCAATGAGACACAGAGATGAGAGAGAGAGAGAGAGAGAGAGAGACAGAAAGATAAGCGTTATTCCTCTGTATAATGTTGAAACGATACTACTCAATCCCTTTATCCCGATTGTTCTCGCGGTTATAACATAGATACACCGATTAGCTAACCGAAACAGTGCTAGTATCATCGATCCTACTCGTTGAAACTATCATTCGTGATATGAAAGCAATGAACGTGACTAGATATATGCACATAGTGTATAATAAACATATATATACATACATGTATATACACACACACACTTCAAGAATGGTACATTATGATACTCGTTACAAATTCGATATATTCTTGTTGAAAATTTTCATATTTTTAATATTAAATCTATACATTTTGTCATACTAAACACATGTGCACATAATTATAAAAATAGTCTAAGTCAAAATTAAAAAGAAAAATTAGTTTATGTCATTTGATATCTACATTATTTTTAAACTAAATTTATTGAATGTAATCTTGATGATATTGTCAGAAATGAATTATTAAAATAGTGGTTGTAGTTTCAACATTATATGGAAAATCAAAATTAAAATTAATTAATTAAATATTTGGAAAGAAGACACATATGTGTGTTTGTGTTTGAATATAATCAAATTTAAATTCAAATAAAGTTTCTTTTTATTTCTTCTCTGATATCATCAAACGTTTCAAATCTAAACCAACTAGCACAGTGATATTATTGTTTATTAATATTTCAATCAAAAATATCGTATGTTTTACTGATTTACTTTAAGAAAATAAAATATATTATTTTACACTCCTACCATACTTTTTCAATGAAAAAAATAAAATGTTTGTTTAAAAGAGAGAACAAAAATTATATTTTTTTTTTATTTTAAAACCAAAGCTAACAACATTGCTCTTATTTCTCAACGTTGAACAATAAATACTTCCGTTGTTTGTTGAAAGAAACAAAGAGAAAGAGAAGGGAAAAAAACAATATTCATTCGAGTTTAATTTGATTTGTCTTTTTTCCAAAACACATCGACGTAACTAAAATCGATCAGAAAATAAAAAGGCATATTATATTTCACAACTGCACAGTTGCAATTTTTCTTCCCCCTTGGATTTATTCTTTTTTTTTATTTTTTTCCACTCACCCCCACGGGAAAACGGTTGAAATTGTATTGTTAAATCTACTTTAAACCGCGCCGGGATTATAATCGAAGTGAAACGTGGGTGGTAGATGGGGTTGAGGGTGAGAGTGAAGGGAGAAACGCATGAACGAATCAACGAGAGTCTCTGCTAGTAACTTGCCAATAATTTTCCAGTGTCCCCAATTAAAAGGAAACGAATGTTTCGTCAACTGGCGTTTATCCAAATCCGAATAACGAAATATCTTTTAGCCGAATTTTAACTTTGAAATAAACTTATGCACTATGATCGAAAAATATTGCAATTTGGATTTTTATAATCTCATTTTTAATCTTTTTTCCTAAACAAAAATACAACAGCATGAAACAATATGCATAAAATGCTAGTTGTAAGTGCAGTTAAGTCAAAACAATTTATTTTCTTTTAACTGTCTCGAAAGAAAAATTAATCATTTATTTATTACAAATAAAATTAAACAATTTTGAACACTGTAATATCCTTTTTTTAATACTATTTTCTATTCTTTTGGAAACTAAAAATATAAAACCATGAAACAATATTTAATTGAACTATTATTCACGTTAATTAACAAACTTGTTTACTTGCAATTAGAATTTCATAATATTTTGGCATTAAAAAAATCTAATATTCTGTTTAAATACTAAAACAAAGTTGTCTTTCAAATCTTAGAAACATTTCAACCTACAAAAAAAAAAGAATCAACGTAAAACATAGTCCACTCTTACCATGTAACTTTTTTTGTATTTAAAATGCCACATATTTTTGGAAAGTGCATTGGTCCACACGTTACTTGGACTATCTTTTATCTACTTTTCTACTAAATTATTCGAGTTTAAACCTTTAACTATTCTCCTTCTTCCATACTTTCACTTTAACGTTATCCCTTAAACGAATTATTTTCTCTGAACTAACGGGAATCCTCGTTCGAGCAACGAGTGAAAAAGAGAGAGAGAGGAATACGAAAATAAAATAAAGGTAGGATAATCAGGACAGGGACAAGGTAAAAACGTCTAGGTGAGCACGCATAATACCGGATAGTCCGGAATGTCCGCTGGCCAAGGAAGGATTAAGGATTTCTAAATTAGAACCTTTTCCATCGGCTCTTATCAGCTTCTCTTAGGTAACTTCCACGAAATGCCTAATCGGATCAGGGTAGAGGGGGATTTCAGAGCTTGGAAACGAAAGAATTGAAGGGAAAAAAAAGAAATGAACAAAAAATTGGGAGGATGTTTCGGTTCTAATTCTAAGTAGACGTTTCTTCCACAATCCTTCCTTCCACTTTTCCTATTCTCAACCTAGCAGTCTCATCTGTCAAAAAAAAATAAAATAAAAAATATTCTATCAGCTTTTGAAGGATGAAAACTTTATTCAACGATTTAGGATTAAGTTTATTCAAACAAATAATATTCTATCGGTATTAGTAGAATCATAATTTGAAGATTTTGGATTAAATTTATTTAAATAAAGTCTTTGGGTGATATTTAATTAAATTAAAGTTTCATCAAAATCGTTTTGCTCTACATTTCCTCTTCTTTCATTTATAATCAAAATATTAGCAAGGAAAAGGTAAATACGAGTTTGATTTTATTTTCTGTTTCTTCTCTTCTTCTTCTTCTTCTTCTGAAAATCTCTCGTAACGAGTATAACGCGTGCAGGAAAAAAATCCTGCAGAAGAATCAAGCTGTCTAGCATCGAGTTGAAAGATATATGAAGCGAGAACATATAAAATAATTATAAAAATAATAATAAAAGTATAATACGTACATAGTAGAAGAAGAAAACAAGAAAGAGAGAAAGAGGATTTTCATTTAAAAATAATTTAAAATTTTTTGAAACATTTCTCACAAAGCAAACATTTATTTATCTCTAAAAAAAACATTTTTAAATATTTTTAAATATGAAATTAAGTTCAGGGTTAAATCTAACGAAATAAAATACAAGAAATAATAATGATTCAACAAATAATAATAATTTGATTTAAAGTTTATTTGCCTTTAAAAATAAGTAATATTTTAAACGTGAAATTGGAGTTAAATCTAACAAAATAAAATAGGAGAAAGAATAATGATTCAAAAAATAAATAATTGAAGTATAACACGTAAGTGAATTTTGTTTAAAAAAAAACTTGCATACTTTAACTTAAACATTTGACACAATCAAAGGTTTATTTACTTCTACAAATTTTGTAATATTTAAAAATATAAAAATGTTGTTCTGTGTGTGTGAGAGAGAGAGTTGTGTGATTAAATTTACCAAAATAATAAAAATTGAAGAAAGAAAATAATGGGAATGACGTACGAGTGAATAGAAACTCACGAACCTTGTGAGAAAATGAGAAGATTGAGAAATAGATGAAGAAGGGAAGAATAGAAGAAGAAGAAAGGGTGAAAGGTGGGGATGAATTTAAGACAAGCAGCAGGAACCACGTAAGATCTGTAGACGATAGCAGCTATAACTTTGTATCTTGTCAGAGAGAGAGTAGTTCGAGTTCCAAGGTGTGTAACGCTTTTACAAAACCATTCATCATGGAGAAACGGACTTTGAGGAAAATGTTGGTAAGGAACCGTTAGGAACTACACCAACCTTCTAAGATCAAATTGAAGCAAGGATACGTGAGCCTAACTTCCAACTTACTTTTGTCCTTTTGGGTTACAATGGGTGTGGAAACAATTCATCGCAAGTGTGAACCTTCTGCCTTGGACAGATATGAACGAGCTGAAATCGAAAGTATCGTTTTTGACAGTCTTAGACTAAAAGGGATAGAAAAGGGACAAGTTCTTCTTCTGGGTTATTAAACTTTCAAAAGTATTCTTTTCTTATCCTGAGTCTAATATATTTTCAATTCTTTTCTAAAACGACAAATATCGAACTATGATTCTTCGATAATAATTTTGAAGTATTAATGCAAGTATAAAATTATTTGTTTAATTAATGAAACTATTTTAAATGGTTTTATCAAATTGGAATAATCGATCACTCGAAGAACAACAAGGTTGTGAAACACTAACTCTAGAAAATTCACCGAACATGAAAGGATACACGAACGAAGGATAAAAAGGGGAAAGACAAAATGACAAGCCTGGCAAAACCCGAGAAAGGGATTTTTCTCGACCACGTAAAATGCTCGTAAATTTGTTAAAACGAGTCTTGTAAAAAGGTGGAAGGAAACAGAAAGGGGTTGTTTTACTTCCTAAGGTACGAGACTGAAAGTATATCGAAAGTATATCGAAAGTATATCGAAAATCGTTTGGTTATTTCGTTGACAAAGAAGACCAAAAAAGAAAATAAAAAATAAATAGAGGATAAAGAAATAACCAAAAAAAAGGTAGTGGCAAAAGCATACTCCTTCATTTAGGATTATTTTAAATAAACATTCAAGATATTGTTTCTTTCAATAAATTATTTCATTTGATTGGAGATCCAACTTGTATCTTTTGAAAAATAAAATAAAGAATTTAATTAAACGATTCTAAATATTAAATTAAATAAAAATATCAAATATATATATGTGGTTTTAATATTTTACATATTCACATTTTGATAGATTAATATTTTTTTGTAAAAAACAAAAAAAAGCTCCAAGTTTTAATTCACATGTAATATTTTTGTCTCTCTTTTTTGCACACAGACTCGGTCATATTAATTAAAATATATAATTTACAAGTTAGCCAAAGCAAAAGCTGTTATGAAAAGTTCCAACACACAAATATAGACTGGGGGGAGTTTTTTTTTCTACACATTAAAGTAGCTTTCTTCGAACTAATTCAAGGTACCAAAGAGATCATATTAACGTTGGTGTGGCGTGTCTGTAAAAACATATGGCGTCGAGTAAAGCCACACCCTCTTTGGTCCAGGGATGCGAATGCTGCTGCTGCTGCTGCGTTTTCTCCTAGTCGCGACGGAGTCCTCTCGTTAGCCAACTCCCATATATGTCGGTGTATTTGTATGTGTGTGTATGTGTGAGAGAGAGGTGTATTAGGTGTGTTCGGTGTCGTTGATGTTTATTTGCGTTAGCCAAAACTCCCTACATGTTAATTAGCAGATATGTTTCATAATAAGGATTAACTCGATATCAGAGTACAACTAGTCGAAGTTATTTTTCCATTTCGGTATACTCAATGCAACTATGCAACTATGCAACTCTTCCTCCCACCTCTCAAACTTGTGACATTATTTCAGATAAAATACAATACTTTGATTGTACCAATAAGAGTTGCAAAATAGATTTTTAATACAATTAATTCAAATCAATTCTGAATCACCTTGCAACGATGCACTTTACTCCACCTTAAAACTTGTGACATTATTTTAAACAAAATACTAAAGTTTCATTTCATTAATAAGAGTTGCAAAATCAATTTTTAATATACACCAATTAAGTGAAATACATTCTACAAACAAGTTACCACAAATAATATGAAACTAAATCATTTGAAATAAATAAAATTGTGTATGGTGGTGTATTGCAAGTGTTTCTCAAAAAGATTTTCTTTTTTCAATTTATCACAGATAAATAAAGAAACAAAAAAGAAAAATCTGACCTGACAACAAGACGGGGTGTGGGGTTACGTTGAATTAACGACAAGTTTCCAAGAACGACACTCTCACTTCAATTTCTCTTTTTTCTCTCCTTTTCTCTCTCACTTTGAGAGAGTCCTTTCCCTTCACCCAACTCGATTCAACCCCCCAACAACCGCCCATTCCTTCTCCTTTCTCGAACACGCGGCTCGAGTTTATATTTTCCCAGGGATGTTTTCGACGGGAAGTACTCCCGGAATGGAGACAAAATATTGGCGGTCGGGAATTACGTCTAAGAGAAAATTTCGAACAAATATTTGCCTCGTGAAGAACGTAACCGAATAGCAACTGAAGAAGATCCTTCTTACCCATGGAATATATCTACTCAGACTACCACGAAACCTGTACCTTTGACGTGGACACGAAACAGACAAAATAAAGAAAAGCACTAAACCTTCTTTCCTTCAATCCTACTCCCACTCCAACCCTTAATTTTTGAGATTATACGCGACCAAAGATCCTATCTCCTATTTCTCTGCTTTGTTTCTTTATTCCTTTTTTATTCAATTTCCAATTTCGATAGGTAAACAGGTACAACGTAACACGTTATTATCGTTTTGCGAAATTCAATTACTCTTCTAAGTCATTTCTTTTTTTTTTATTTAATATTAACGACGACGACGAGAAGGACGGTATCTGCTTTCCAATTAGGTTGACTGACTCAGGATAAGTGGTGGTTACGGTTACGGTTAGACCTGGTACGCCTTATACCGCATACGGGAATCACCCTACTCGCGTAAACAACTACAACGACAATGACGACTACCCTTTAACACTAACTCATAAAATAACACATTACTACACGTTAATATCTACCCTTTTCACTCCACCATCTCATTTTTTGGTTGTAATTAACGAAGATATATTAGTTTTGGTGATGAGAACATGTAGACAGATTAGATAACAGTCTCCTATTGGATAATTCATTTAAAAATGATCCTAACTTTTTGGTAATATCATCTTTGTCTATTCTTTTACGTTAAACCTGAAACCAAATCTAATCAACGAGAAGAAATATTGAAATAGAAAATGATTAAAAATAATCTGACTTAATCGTTGATAGGTTTTCCCAAGTCTAACCTTGATTCATAAATTAACGTAGAGAGGACAGAGATGATGACGAGGATGATGATGATGATGATGAGGGTATTGCAAAAGCGTTACTTCGATCAGCAACGTAACACCAACGGAAATGATCCTGTCCTATAGGTGCATGCGTTGCATCGCTGACTCTTGTCTGATATAATCGATCTATTTTGCTGGGTAATTGATGGATATACACTGTGTTAATTAATAGAGACTAATAGTCTCGCGATATACTAGCAAATAGAACTATCGATAGGGATGGTATATTACTGTAATAATCAATTGACACGAATCTAATATACATTGACATTATTCTTTTTTACTGGAATATTATATTAAACAAAAAATACAAAGTAGGGTCTTAAAAAATAACCACGTTGCATTAAACTCATTACAAGTAACAAAATATGAAAAGGTGGAGGTAAAGGTGAAGGTAACGTTCTCAAAATCAAGATTTGTGTTTTCTAAAAACACATTTTGTCTGACTCTGTGTTTAAGTGTCCTATTCTCTCTTCTTTTTAGTCAATGTCTGTCACATGAACAACGTTTAGGGTACACATACACACATATATACACTGTAGATAGATATTTTTATGCTTGTCTATATATCTATTTATATTTTATACAGGTAAATATATATATGCAGATATGATAATGTGTCTCGTATATATATATAAAAGGAAATATATAAGATATACCTTAGGTAATGGAAACACCTGGTATATAGATAAGCCAAGGCCGTAGGTTTACGTACGATATGGTAAAGAATGTCGGGGAGATATTCTTCTAGAAACTTTATGACTTCGTTCTAAACCATTTCTTTTTTCTTTCTTTACCCATAGCAAACAAGAGTGGAAAGAATACCCACCACCACCACTGGCATATATCCGTACGGTGTAATACGTCTATATTTTTTTGTACATTTTTTTTTATACGCGACGACTCGACAAACATCTTTTGAGAAATATATGACAAAGAGAATAAGAAAATTCGTATCTCTCACAGCTA